>JAMWET010007356.1:0-72500 GCA_024036415.1 Prochilodus magdalenae | reverse complement strand
ACACAGTGTTTGTGAAGATTCACTCCATTCTGTTATTGTGATGGAGGCCAGTATCGCCATGTCTTTGAATTTTTAACTTGTCTTAATTTTGCTCCCTGCAGCTGCTGTGCGTTCTGGGTAATGATGTCATTAACAACATTTATGAATGTAGTCCATCGGACGGACTGGAAAAGCCGGATCCTCAGAGCGCTCGGTAAGAACACGGCAGGTCTAACCCTGGATTCACCACACTGGATAACTCTGTACGCCCAACCTGCCCTGAGGCACGAGGACATGTCTTTATGTATAAGTGGTGGAGATGTGGACAGAGTCGTTCAGAGCGGTTTGGTGGGAAATGCTTCGTTCTAGAGAAACCTGTTGGTCCGAATTGCTCACAGTGATGGTGATGGGAACCAGACGTCCAGCTCTAGAAGCTTCCTCACTGGCTGATGTGTGGGACGTTGTATTGGGATAGTTTACTGGTAAAGGTTTTGCTCAAAATGGTTGTCTGTCTATTCATGGCGGAGGGATACGTGCTGCAGGGCGCTGTGAGGTAAAGTAGTCCCCAAAGTGAACTTATTGTTTTTAGATTTCCTCTTGTTTGACCAATATCAACATTCCATACAAACACTCAGAAGGCTCGTGTAGGTTCACCGGTGGGTTTGATAGTAAATTAAATGCCTATATATGGGTTGTATCCATGGTGACCTCTGGTTCTCATCACCACCACCAATGTGGTCTCCATACCAAACCCGCTCTGAATCACTCTGTTTACATCCCAGCCACTGAGTTAAGTAGGAATGGTGGAACATTGGTGGAATTGTTCTTAAAGATTCAGGGTTATACAACTATTTCACATAAACTTCTAATGTTTACATGACTGGTCAGCTATAGGGATCTGATGTAGATTACAACAAAGGGGATTAAATATGTGTCATGACTATAAGGAACCATTAAGTGTTATCACTGTATGGATCCAGTAGGGATCAGTTGTGGGTTCTGACAGTAGGGATCTGTGTGTTATGACTATAGGCATTTAATACGGGGTATGACGTAATAGTTCATCATGAGTCCATCATGGGTCATGGCTAGTGGGATCCATTATGGGTTATGACTATAGACATCCATCATGGGTCATGGCTAATGGGATCTGTCATGTGTTATGATTACAATTATCCATCATGGGTTATGTATATAGGGATCAGTTGTGTGTTATGACTAAAGGGATCTATTATGGGCTATGACATAGGTATCCATTGTGTGTCATGACTATAGGGATCCTTAATGGGCCATGGCTAGTGGGATCCATCATGGGCTTTCAACTGTAGGGAAACATCCTAGGTTATGACATAATAGTTCATCATGAGTTCATCATGGATCATGGCTAGTGGGATCTATCATGTGTTATGACTACAGGGATCCATCACAGGCATGGCTGATGGGATCTATCATGTATTATGACCACAGGGATCCATCATGGGTTATGTCTATAGGGATCCATTCTGTGTCATGACTAAAGGGATCTATTATGGGTTATGACGTAGGTATCCATTGTGGGCAAGGAATATAGGGATCCTTAATGGGTCATGGCTAGTGGGATCCATCATAAGCTTAGACTGTAGGGATCCATCCTAGGTTATGACATAATAGTTCATCATGAGTTCAGCATAGATCATGGCTAGTGGGCTCTATCATGTGTTATGACTACAGGGATCCATCATGGGTTATGTATATAGGGATCCATTGTGTGTTATGACTTTAGGGATCCTTAATGGGTCATGGCTAGTGGGATCCATCATGAGTTTAGACTGTAGGGATCCATCCTAGGTTATGACATAATAGTTCATCATGGATTATGGCTAGTGGGATCCATTATGGGTTATGACTATAGGCATTCATCATGGGTCATGGCTAATGGGATCTATCATGGATTGTGTAAAAAGGGATCCATTGTGTGCTATGACTAAAGGGATCTATTATGGGCTATGATGTAGGTATCCATATTGGGTCATGTCTTTAGGGATTCTTAATGGGTCATGGCTAGTGGGCTCCATCATGGCCTAAGACTGTGGAGATCCATCACAGGTTATGATTTTAGGAAGATTGGTATTGGAAGGCTGGATCTGTATAACCTACACACCTCTCAGGTTCAGAATGTGTAGGTTCGCTGGTGGGTATCACACTGAGCGCACTCCAGTTGACGCTAATGGAAACTGTACAGCACTTATTTCATCATAAATTTAAATTTCGATTGTGTTTGTTCCTCTGCTGGATTACCTGCCCATGTTTCACATGATTGGTGATTCAGACTCCAGCTGTCACATCTCTGTAACCCTCTCTGTCAGTCAGGTGAAGGAGGTGTGGATTAGGAGGAAGTATGTAGAGCGGAGCTTTGTGAAGAAGGACTGTGAGTCTGCTGATGCTGGTAAGCTTGTTATTATCTTTGATGTTCCCATATACGGTTTATTGATATAGATGTTGTCCCAGTTACACCAGTTCAGACACCCAGATGGAAACGCTGTATGTGTTTGTGTGTCCATCCACAATGTGTCCACAGAGACCGTGAGGCTGCGAGCGGGACAGAAGCTGTACCAGGCAGCACTGGAGGGGGATCTGGTCACCATGGCAACGGCACTGGCCCAGGGAGCGGACATCAATAGGAGCAACCCCGAGGAGGCGGGTCGGACTGCTCTGATTGGGGCTGCAATTGGGGTAAGCTCCACCTCTTTTTGATGCCTTTTATCCAGTCAGTGTGCGATTACGCTTTGTCACACTGTGTTTGTGTGTGTGTGTGTTTGTGTGTGTGTGTGTGTGTGTGTGTGTGTGTGTGTGTAGGGCTCTTTACTGGCATGCGAGTTTCTACTGCAGAACGGAGCAAATGTGAACCACAGAGACCAGCATGGACAAGCTGCATTACACGCTGCTGCCACACGGGGACACACAGGGTAACACAGCATGCAGATGGACTTCAGTCTATAACAGTAGATCTATGAAATGCACTTATGCTGTATGAGAATTTACCTAACAGTGACTATGTACCTACAAGTTGGGTGTACCTGAGATGCCAGCATGTTTTAGACTGTTGGTTATACATATATATATATATATATATATATATGTATATATATATATATATATATATTTATATTTATATTTATATTTATATTTATATTATGATAAAGAAGTATTATAAAATGTATCTAATATTTTTTAACAGTATATATAAAAATATAGATATTTTTTTTTGGATGTATGTGTTGCACTCCATGTTCATTATGCATATATTGTACTGTTGTATGTTACATGTGCCTGCTATCAGTGAGAAATTTAACATGTCGCGCTGTGCTGTGATTGGTCAGGCAGGTGTGTCTACTATTAAAGAGAGGAGCCAATCAGTATGCAGCAGATGAAAAGGGAATGGACCCACTCAGTATTGCAATAGAAACTGCACACGCTGACATCGTCACCCTGTGAGTTAGACTGTGTGTGTGTGTTTGTGTGTGTGTGTGTGTGTGTGTGTGATTGGTGAGTAATGATTGTCAGTAACTGGGTGTGTTGGTGTCACAGGTTGAGGATGGCGCGGATGAACGAGGAGATGAGGGACTCTGAAGGGTTCTTTGGATCTGTAGGTAAGATTTTTCAGTGAATTCCAACAAGGTAAACTGCACCGGGAAGGCTCAGTGTAATAACCCATAATCTAACGATCCATGCCTCAACTGTAGAGTTCTATTACTGGGTTACTACTATAGGGATCTCTTGTAGATAACAACAATAGGGATCAATTGTAGGTTCTGTCAGTAGGGATCCATGTGTGCTTTCACTATAGTCATCTATTATGAGCTGTGACGTAAGGATTCATGATGTGTCATGGCTAGTGAGATCCATAATGGGTTGTGACTACAGGGATCAATTGTGTGTTATGACCATCATGGGCTATGACTATAAAGATCCATCATGGGCTATGACTACAGGGATCCAACATGGGCTATGACAACAGGGATCCATCGTGGGCTATGACTACAGGGATCCATCGTGGGCTATGACAACAGGGATCCATCGTGGGCTATGACAACAGGGATCCATCGTGGGCTATGACAACAGGGATCCATCGTGGGCTATGACTCCAGGGATCCATCGTGGGCTATGACTACAGGGATCCATTATGGGCTATGACTATAGGGAACCATCGAGTGTTATGACTATAGTGATCAATTATGGCCTATAACTATAGGGATCCTTCATGGGTTATGACTATAGGGATCCATCATGGGCTATGACTATAGGGATCCATCATGGGCTATGACTATAGGGATCCATCATGGGTTATGACTATAGGGATCCATCATGGGCTATGATTATAGGGATCCATCATGGGCTATGACTATAGGGATCCATCATGGGTTGTGACTATAGGGATCCATCATGGGCTATGACTATAGGGATCCATCATGGGCTATGACTACAGGGATCCATCATGGGCTATGACTACAGGGATCCATCATGGCCTATGACTATAGGGATCCATCAGGGGCTATGACTATAGGGATCCATCATGGGTCTATGACTATAGGGATCCATCAGGGTCTATGACTATAGGGATCCATCATGGGTTATGACTATACAGATCCTTCATGGGCTGTGACTATAGGGATCCATCATGGCCTATGACTACAGGGATCCATCATGGGCTATGACTATAGGGATCCATTATGGGTTGTGACTAGAGATGCATCATGGGCTATGACTATAGGGATCCATCATGGGCTATGACTATAGGGATCCATCATGGGCTATGACTATAGGGATCCATCATGGGCTATGACTACAGGGATCCAGGGATCAGTTCTAACTTCTGACTACAACCTCATATCAGACTGCCACAGCTCTGCCGAATGAAGTTGACGTTGGCGGGATGACTGTGTGATGCTATCGTAATCCTGTGAACCTCGAGCCTTATCTAAATCTGATCCTTTATCCTTCCTGTCTGTCTCTTTCTCGCTCAGGAGATGATGAAACATTCCAGGACATTTTCCGTGATTTCAGCGACATGGCCTCCCATGATCCCGAGCGCCTCACCCGCAGGCAGTTCAGTCACAGCACAGAGGACGAGGGGATGGATGGAACAGCTCGAGGGGTGGAGAGACCAGCAGGAGGAATGGAGGGGTGAAGGATCAGCCGGAGCAGCAGAGCTGAGGGGGGCTGCCATTCCGGCTGCTCAGCCTCGAGTGAATTGAACCGGTCCCTGTTTCAGCCCTTCCAGCGTTCCACTTAAAGGGAGTTTTCCCAACCCTGTCGCCTTGGCTTGTTCGTTAGGAGGCAGGGTTCTGTAACGCAGTTTAGTGAGGACTCCTCCTGCAAAAATATATAAATGAAGTGAACTGAACTGGTCTGGGGGCAGGTGGGGTTGGGGTGGAGTTTAGGCGGTTAGGGGTGGGTTTGAAGTGAGGATAGGTGGTGCAGTGATTTGAGTTTAAGCTCATTGGATAATGAGTTGAGTCAGTTCAGGGTTAAGTTGTGGGTAGAGGAGTTCAGTGGACAGTTCACTGGAACTACTGGATCGTTTCATACCAGCTCAGCTAGGGACCGCCAGGATCATGTCTTGGATTTCCATAAAGAGGACCAACATTTTTTTTTTATTTATGCTGCTGTGCGAAATTTTAAACTATTTTACTATTTTAAGAACACAGTTGCTTTACACTAAGATTATTATTATTATTATTATTATTTATATGTTGTTGGTTTTTGGTTTAGTACTTTAGTACAACCCAGGTCAGTCTGTAAAAGCTAAACTTTACGTTTTAGGTCTGATCAAGAAGCCAAACGATGGGCTAACTAACCTAGGACTGTTTGGGTCACAGCATTGGAATTTTTCATGGTTTTAGAAACATATATATATATATATATTTTTTTTTTTATTATTATTATTTTTTTCCTGAATTTCTTTATTGAAGTCCATGAAACGACCTTCCAGGCCCTAGCTCAGTTAATGTGGTATGAAGCTCTGAGTAATGAGGTTCTTTATAGAAAGCTAACTATAACTTACCAGACTACTGGAGGACCACAGAGAGTGGGGCACAACCTAACCCGGGTTAAATACAGCTATAGGTTTAAACGGTTGAACAGCAGAATGCGCCTTTTGTGTTCCAGCAGCTGCGTCGTGCGTGAGCTTCGACAGCAGCCTGAAGTCTGTTTTTATACCGTACAAATAACTTTATCATCACTGAGTTTCCTGTTAGGAAATTTGTACAGAATGCACTATATAATAATTATAACAATAATATCACCATTATAACCGTCTTACAGAGAGAGCTAGCCAGGCTAAAGTGCGGCCTCCACACAGGAGGGTTTGTTTACCAAACTGTTACAAATTACTAAGACCACCAAAGTAAACACTGAGATAAACATTATCTGCACAAAAGCATAAAAACATTTATGAAATTCATGTAAATGAAATGTTTATCATGCGATTTCCTGTAGTTTACAGAGTTCCTATTCACTCATATGTATGTTGAGGCAGATGTGTGTGTGTGTATGTAGGGTGGAATGCTTGCCTGGGTCAAACAACATACATATTCTATTAATTTACTGAGTTTTTATTGACTTTTAAAACTCGCCCCTCAGACTGTTACACTTAACTACACCTATGGGGTAAGCTGTCACAGTTGCATTTTCTTCACTTTCAGCTGAATTGTTCGTAAATGACAGGTGTGTGTAGGTCTCTTGTGTAAAAACATTATTTGGCATTAATAATAATAATAATAATTCAATAATGCAAAAAAAACATTGTAAATTAATTAGCCAAAACTAAAATGGCATGTGTTCTGCTCTGCCCTATGAAATGCTTTTATTAAGCATCAGCGAAGTGAACCTTAAAATCGCGTTTAGCACGGTTCTGTTAGCCAGTAGGTGTGTTAACACACTCAGTGGGGATTTGCAGTAGTAAAGGGATTTCTGTAAAAAGGGACGTGTATGCAGGCGCTAATGCCGGCTAGCCGATCCTGATTTAGCTAGAATGTTTGACACATTCCGTTTGTTACAGTGAAAGTTTATTTCTGTATAAACATTTAGAATATACATGTATAGGATGTGATATATATTCAGCATACTGTACCTATGTATCCTTTTTTAATCGATGGTCACTGTTTGAACCCTGATATTGAGGTTGCAGGTGATGCTGCTGGGCTCGTTTCTAGGAGCGGTCAGTGCTTTTAGCATACAGCCATATGCAAAAGTTTGGTCAAAGTTGCTGATTTTCTATTTGGTAGTTACACGTTACACATTACTGAGAACAAGTTTCTGACGTTTAATAGATAATTACAGTTTATTTGCTAAATTAGTAACCTAAAACATGAAAAGTATGTATATTGTACAAAATCATATTTACATAACCATACATAGGGCTGAAATATTAATTGTTTTTGTATTGATATTGCATTTTTCAGATCACAGGGTTTTTTTTTTTTTTACGGGTATAAACCGTTTTTACCTTTGTCTTAAGTAGGGAAATTGTCCTAATAATAGAGAACTGCCTGTAGATAAATTGGAAAATGCAAGGCAAAAACAGTGGACATAAAAACTTGATGTAGAGAAATTAATTGCATTTTTAATATATATATATATATATATGTATGTATTATGTGTGTGTATTATATATTTTTTTTACACATATATATATATATATATATATATATATATATATATATATATATATATATATATATATATATATATATATATATACTCCAGTACACACACACACACACACACACACGCACACACACGTGTACACAATGTACATACGCAATGTGTAATGTATAATATATAATAATTACATAATATAATGTATAATAGTAGCTTAGAAAATCAGCAAAATATGGAATTTGACCGACAAACTTTTGCATACTATAGCTGTTTGTACTGTGGGGACTGAGCTACTTCAGACTTAGGGTTAAGTAAGTGAGCAGTGGAACGCTTTCTGGAGGAACTGTTGCCGAAAGTTTGATGTTGTGTGTCTGTGAACACTTGGATGCACTTTCTAGGCCCTGCTGTTGAAATGGCATATCCAGGACCTTTGCCCTTTCAATTAAAGTCATCCTGTCTTTTTCAGAAACTTCTTACCAGGAAGGTTTGAGTGGGGTGAAGTACAGCGGACACTAGAGGGCGCTCACGAGTCTGATATGGATGGGTGTGTTTGATTTAGCCTTGAATTAGAATTTGGCTGACTTGATGGTTGGCTGACATCTACCATAGACCCACATGAGCTTCCAGTAGTTTTTCCCTCAACGAAAGGAATTTCCTTCGCAAATGGCTGGAAAGACATTTTAACATCCACTCCCATTTACTCAGGACTCTCTCTGGCCCCTAGTGTTTGGCAGTCATGTGTTGGAAGGAATCCGGAGGTTCCCCTGACTCGGGTCGTTACTTTGTTCTCACTGTGGTTAGAGGTCACATGTCCTGAATGATGTTACATGAAACCGCACTGAAGTACTCTGTCCTGGTTGTAGACGTATCTTACCCTGCTGGTCTACCCTGAGGCTGACCACTAATGCACTCACTCGGGTATAAGTGTTTGCATTAACGCTGACTGAAGTCATGTAGTGATGTCTTAAATAATAGATAGTCTTTAAATAATAACACAATAAAATCTATTTAATTCAGTGAAATGTGCAGTTTGCTTCATTTGCTGTGTGCACCGTTGACTAAAACCTCAATGGTTCTTGGGTTGGGTGGTACACGTTCACTGTAGGCCCACTGAACCTGTATCCGCTCTGGTTGTCCATTGTGTCAGCTCCACTGACCATATAGGAGCACCTTGTAGTTCTACAGTTACAGACTATATAGGCTCTGTACATGTATAGCCATTTATCACCCTGTTCAGAACCACTGGGGAGTCAGAACCACTGGGGAGCTAAACGCAACCCACTCCGTGATTGTAGTGGGCTGTGTGTTCATCAGAATGAGCCCCAGACAGTTAAATATACAGGTCTGAAGATTAATAAAAGATGAACCCCCCTTCGAGGATTAGTTTTAGTGGGAAATAGCCGAGGGGAGCTAACAGCTAGGCTAACCGTATCTCGGGTGAACCGAGCAGCGTTAGCAGTAGCTAGCTCTAAACAGTGGATACAGTAATAACAGCTCTGAGGTAAATGTGGGTGTAGTGATTGTGGTGGGGTGTGTGTTCATCAGAATGAGCCTCAGAAAGTTAAATATACAGGTCTGAAGATTAATAAAAGATGAACTCGCTTTAGAGGATCAGTTTTAGAGTGAAGTAGCCGAGGGTAGCTAACAGCTAGGCTAACTGTATCTCAGGTGAACTGAGCAGCGTTAGCAGCAGCTAGCTCTACAGAGTGGATACAGTAATAACAGCTCTGAGGTAAATGTGGGTGTAGTGATTTTAGTGGGGTGTGTGTTCATCAGAACGAGCCTCAGAAAGTTAAATATACAGGTCTGAAGATTAATAAGAGATGAACTCGCTTTAGAGGTTCAGTTTTAGAGTGAAATAGCCGAGTGGAGCTAACAACTAGGCTAACCGTATCTCAGGTGAACTGAGCAGCGTTAGCAGCAGCTAGCTCTAAACAGTGGATACAGTAATAACAGCTGTGAGGTAAATGTGAGGTAACTGGTCATGTGACTGTATTAATATACTGTGGTGTGCAGTGTAGTGTAGTGTGCCATTTGAAATACAGCCAAAGTTTCACTGGAACTGACCAGCATTTCACACCAAACCATTCCGAATGACTTTCAACCATTTAATTATGCAGAAAACTTACAGTAGCACATGAAACATTGAAAATCAATCCAGCCCGGTGGATATGCATGCTGTTACGACCCCAGTGTTGATTAGCTCCTGACAGTTTGATCGTGAATCACTGCAGGGTTTTAGGGGTGTTGCTAGCTGTCGTGTTTTTGCTGACCATCTCTTCCTGCTCCCTTATCTCGTTGTGTATCCACTGCAGGAAGTTGCTGAGTCGTGTGTAAACGCCATATTTCCCCGCCACAGCGCACCTTTCCCCCCAGCTGACAATCCCCGTGAGGAACCAGGTGCCCCGGTAGTTGACCATGAAGGGCCCTCCACTGTCTCCGGTGCACGCATCCTTGTCGGCACTGGGGAACCCGGCGCAGAACATGTTATCGGTGATGATCTGCTCAGTGGACTGCGCGCACTTTTCGTGGCTGATCACCGGCAGCACCACCTTCCGCAGGAAGCGCGAGCTGCGGCCAAGGTAACTCATGGCCCCCCAGCCGGACACCAGGCCCTGCTGGTTCTCCATCATCAGCACCTTGGCCAGGTGAGCGTTGGGCAGACAGGCAGGCGAGACCACTGAGCTGAACTGCACAGGCTGAGAGAGGTACAGCAGGGCTATGTCGCTGTCGAATGTGTACTCGTGGAAGTGAGGATGGGTCACAACTTTCTCCACTTTAATCCTCTGCTCACCTTCATCTGGACGCAGCTTGTCATAATCACCTACAAATATGCACAAGAATGGTTCACAAGAATACAGCAGTATTAATAATAATAATAATAATAATAATAATAATATGCCATGTCTTGCTGTTATTAGCGCTGTGTGTCAATAATACTAACGAGTTACTGCTCAGTGTCAATGCTAACCGGTCAGCCCTAAGTAGCAGTAACACTAACCAGGTACTGCTCAGCATCGGTAATAGCCAGTCAGCACTCAGTAGCGGTAATGCTAATCAGTCAGCACTCAGTGGCAGTAATGCTAGCCAGTCAGCGCTCAGTAGCAGTAATGCTAACCAGTTAGCACTCAGTAGCAGTAATGCTAGCCAGTCAGCGCTCAGTAGCAGTAATGCTAACCAGTCAGTAATGTTAACCAATCAGCACTCAGTAGCAGTAATGCTAACCAGTCAGCACTCAGTAGCAATAATGCTAACCAGTCAGTAATGCTAACCAGTCAGCACTCTGTAGCAGTAATGCTAACCAGTCAGCACTCAGTAGCAGTGATGCTAACCAGTCAGTAATGTTAACCAGTCAGCACTCAGTAGCAGTAATGCTAACCAATCAGTAATGCTAACCAGTCAGCACTCAGTAGCAGTAATGCTAACCAGTCAGCACTCAGTAGCAGTAATGCTAACCAATCAGTAATGCTAACCAGTCAGCACTCAGTAGCAGTAATGCTAACCAGTCAGCACTCAGTAGCAGTAATGCTAACCAGTCAGCACTCAGTAGCAGTGATGCTAACCAGTCAGTAATGTTTACCAGTCAGCACTCAGTAGCAGTAATGCTAACCAGTCAGCACTCAGTAGCAGTAATGCTAACCAGTCAGCACTCAGTAGCAGTAATGCTAACCAGTCAGTAATGTTTACCAGTCAGCACTCAGTAGCAGTAATGCTAACCAGTCAGCACTCAGTAGCAGTAATGCTAACCAGTCAGTAATGTTAACCAGTCAGCACTCAGTAGCAGTAATGCTAACCAGTCAGCACTCAGTAGCAATAATGCTAACCAGTCAGCATTCAGTAGCAGTGATGCTAACCAGTCAGTAATGTTAACCAGTCAGCACTCAGTAGCAGTAATGCTAACCAATCAGTAATGCTAACCAGTCAGCACTCAGTAGCAGTAATGCTAACCAGTCAGCACTCAGTAGCAGTAATGCTAACCAGTCAGCACTCAGTAGCAGTAATGTTAACCAGTCAGTAATGTTAACCAGTCAGCACTCAGTAGCAGTAATGCTAACCAGTCAGCACTCAGTAGCAGTAATGCTAACCAGTCATTAATGTTAACCAGTCAGCACTCAGTAGCAGTAATGCTAACCAGTCAGTAATGTTAACCAGTCAGCACTCAGTAGCAGTAATGCTAACCAGTCAGCACTCAGTAGCAGTAATGCTAACCAGTCAGTAATGTTTACCAGTCAGCACTCAGTAGCAGTAATGCTAACCAGTCAGCACTCAGTAGCAGTAATGCTAACCAGTCAGTAATGTTTACCAGTCAGCACTCAGTAGCAGTAATGCTAACCAGTCAGCACTCAGTAGCAGTAATGCTAACCAGTCAGTAATGTTAACCAGTCAGCACTCAGTGGGGGTTAAGTATCTGTAGAAACGTAGAGCTTCTCAAGACTTTGAGGAAATTATTTGTTAGTGTGTTTTGTTTATTTGTAATGTAAATGAATGATTATCCAGCGATCTATTAGCTGTATAAGCTGACCGATGGTCACATGATCAGGTGCTTCCTCTACACAGTGAGCAGCCGTGATGACCCAACGTGGGCTGATCAGAGTTCCTCCACAGAAGCCATTTTCATCCTTGTTGCGTAGCAGTACCTACAGAACACACAGACTGACACATGGAGTGTTACTGCGGGAAGGAGCCAATCTGCAGGTTCATTTATTATGAGCACCAAATATATATTTTATTAGATATCTGAGACTCCGCCTACCTGTTACGGAAAGCTATGTCTTTTCGCCCACCTTTGTCAAGCTATTGTACATCTGATGCTATTAATTGAACAAGAGACTCCGCCCAACATAGTCTATCTATTATACATCTAATGTTATTAATTAAAGAAGAGACTCCACCCACCTTTGACTATCATGCTGCTTGTTCTATAAATTAAACAAGAGACTCCGCCCACCTTTGACTATTATACCGCTTATGTTATAAATTAAAGAAGTCTCCGCCCACCTTTGACAATTGTACCTGTTATTTATTGAAGAAGAGACTCCGCCCACCTTTGACTATTTTACCTCTTGTGTTATTAATCGAACAAGAGGCTCCACCCACCTTTGACTATTTTACCTCTTGTGTTATTAATCGAACAAGAGGCTCCACCCACCTTTGACTATTACACCTATGTTACTAATTGAACTAGAGACTCCGCCCACCTTTTTCTATATAGTATACCTCTTATTAATTGAACAAGAGAGAAACTTTTATACGTATGCCTACCTGCCAGGGACTCCCGCCCTGTTGCTGCAGCTGACCTCCGACAATCCGCGTATCCGAGTCCTCTGATTCATCAAGGCCGGGGTGAGAACCATTCTCTGGGTGGGTATAGTTAGAGGGGAGGCGGGTGTGGTTTGAAAGGGGGTGAGTGTGGTTCGAAAGGGGCTGGGTGTGGTTTAGAAGGGGGTGGTCATGGTTTAGGTCGTCTAATAAGGAGCGGTGTAGGGAGCCGTGACTCCACTGTTTCCCACATGGATACTGGGCTGAGGGACGAAACACAAACAGCACAACAAAAGCATTACCTGTAGATCTGGGAATGTTGTGCGTTTCCTGTTCCTGACGTTTCCAAGGAAACTAAAAGCACCTGATTTCTTTACTGGCTCTGTAAATGAGTTAAGATCATGTGGTGGCTGACCGATGCTCTCAGTTTTGCATCCTTGTTTATCAGTAGGACGTTCGTTTAGAATACCTGTCTGTTGGCAGCTTTTCCCATCAGGCTCCAGCTCGTATCCCTCGGCGCAGCTGCAGGTAACACTCTTGCGAGCGGGGTCGGAGTTGCGGCAGTAGTGTAAACACCCCCCGTTCTTATACTCACACTCAAACACCTCTGTAACATATGAACAGTGATTAAAGGGTATTCAGTATTCTATAAGGTTTACAGGAGACCTCATGGCCAGGGCCGCCATACTATATACTACACACATCACTGAGTGGGGGACCATGGGGCTGGTGGACACAGTGCTTTTCTCTGGTACAGCAAAGGGGGGAGGCAACCTACTGAACCCCCTTCCCTGAGAAAGCTCGGTGGCCGTCAGGTTTTCTGCCAGTCAGGCTTCTGAGGGTTAGTTATCCAGCACCAGCGTTCTAGCTATTTGTTCTACCCTTTAAGTGGTTCTATGTAGCATGCTCCTGTTAGTGCAGTGTAATAATTCAGTGTTCCAGATGGTTTTAGTGTATGTTTAATGTTGATTAACGTTGCTTAAATCTACCAATCTAGTGGGAGATGATCCACTAACGTGCTTTAATGTCCATGTCAACCCGATTTAGATGTGCTGATAAATTATGTAACAGCATAACACGTGGCTGATTTCAGTTATTTTGGTCCGTGAGAGCCAGAGTGAAACGTGTGGCAACCCGCCCTGGAGTTCTTCCCCCTGTATGTTTACAGTAGTGAACGGAAATGAAGTACACGGACCTGTTTCACATCGTAGGCCAGTGAAGTGCGGGGGACAAAGACAAGAGTGACCTATTGGATCCCTGCTGCAGATCCCACCATTCAAACAGGGGTTATCTCTGCACCGCTCCAACCCTACAAACATATGGAACATTTTGTGGGTTTTCAGTTAAAACTAATCTCAAAGCGGTTTAAACATCAATTAGAATAAATAAAACTCTGATCTTTAATTAGCTTACAGCTTGATTATATCCTGCTTATTTAAATGGCAGTTAGTGTGTAAAACAGCTAACCTTGTAGGACATGTTACACTGCTTAACCATGTTGAAACATTTATTATTTACATTCATTAAATCCGTTCATTATTGGTAACAAACGTACAAGAAAGAAAGAAAAAATTGAAAAATTAAAAACACACTAAAAGTGGTAAACCAATGGGAGCACTCACCTGGCCGTATCTACCTATGTATCTACCTGTGTCCATGTTTGTTTTCCTCCATGGCTACACAATGAAATAAGACTATTCCTACAGTAGAGTTACACTGACTCTATTAAAGTTTCCTACAGGACTCTATTGTGTGCTCTACTCTATGGCCATATAGTTGTGCTAATGGTGGTGCTTGGTCCCCTGCATTGCTCTGTTTACAGACTGCACTGTTCCAGTTTTACTATCTACGGCAGTACTGAGTGCAACCGCATTGTGTTTATGGTATAATTTATAGTATAAAGTACTTACTTTGGTATCGATACCAAAACTCCATCTGATAGAAAAACGACACAAGAAAGATGGCAATGTTGGCAGAACTTCACACAGCTCAAGTAACATTCAAACAGTGATATTTCAGACAACAGCTCTGGAAATAAATCAGAGCCCACTCCAGTTCCTTCTTCAATCAGCATCTCCACATGTACAGCAGGTTCTAGTGAGGAACCGAAGGTTGGGTTCTAGCTTTACTGCCAGATACAGTGAGCGTCTGGTTCATAAGAACAAGGTCCAGCAGCAAACACACAGGACAACACAGCTACAGACTGGCAGAGGGCCAAACCCACTCTCTACTGACCGTGATGAGCGCCACCTCATTCCAATGTCCCTTACCCACCGTAAGATGACCTCGAGTGACCTACAGAGAGACTGGCGAGCGGTGGCTGGGGTGAAACGCACAGCGAGCATGGTTCCTCCAGGCTTCTGGAGGTCATTAGTGATTTTCTAAATAAACAGATCTAATACAATATCTGATCTGGAGTTTGGGAGACATGCTTCCAGTAGTGTAGAGAATCAAACAGAACCAACACAAACCCAGAACCTGGAGAACTAGAGATACTGATCCGTTGCAGGTGGGCTCTTATATGTTTACAGAGATGTGTACCGACATAGATGGTCCTAAACCAAAGTCTTAATGGCCATTTTCTGGGTTTTCATACTAACAACTGTCATTCTTTTGGCTGACTTGGGGGTGGTCATTGTGTGGGGGCAGCTGCAGGGGGCAGCTACACCAGTGGTGCATCCAGACCAATTTTATATGGAAGTAGACAGTGAACGTATACTGACCCTACGCAGCATTGACAACCTAATAATCAATCAGCTTGGCTTAAACTGCAGCTTCAAGAAATCGCTTCAGTGTGGTGCGATTACAATAGTGCTCATTTTCACTGATGGTTCATTGGGATTCTGTTAGCAACAATGGTATATATTTACAAGTTCGGAGCAAAAACTCGAGTTACATTCTCCAAGTGTTACAGTGTGGATGTAAACTCCACTGGATGTACACTTAAGGCATGTCTCAGAGTGTTATTGGTGCCTTTGGGTTTGTTAGATATCTGCCCAGCTGGTCAGGTGGGTGTCGTGAGAAGGGGACATGGTCCAGTTATCCCATAGGAAGCCGGCTACCATCAGTGAGTCAGCTAAACGGCCGTTAGCAGTAATTCAGCATTAGGGTATGGGGATTATAGCATGGGTAAAAGGTAGATACGATGGTGTAAGCATGGAGGCTGGGTCAGAGGGGATGTTGAAGGGAATGGGGAGGGAATTTGGTTGGCGCATGGGTTTCTACCAGCCTGTAGAACCATGTTTTTTAATAAAAGGGGAAAAAGGACATTAAGGCAGAGACTTTATATGTCACTGATTTCCAGTCTTACGCATTCTGTGTGTCGATCACATGTATAGTTTTGCCTAGTTGTGTACCGTTTTCTCCTTGCTCTGAAAGATTTCTGTGGCCTCCTCTTGAGAGCACACCTCCTCGAAGCATTCCCGCTCCAGATTTCCTGGCTTCATCTCCTCCAGAAAGTAATTTGCCCTGCGATTCCGGACGTTCCGCAACAGCTGTGCTGCATTGCTCCTTTCGACAAACACTAGGAAATTATCAAATGAAAATCATAAAAAAAAAAAAGTTTTATCCTAAAATTCTAATTTCAGGTCTCTGAGTCAGATCAAACGTCTTGTGTCTCAAGTGTGACTCCAAGTCCTGACTGTCTGAGATGTCCATCTTCGTCTCAAATGTCTGAGGTGTAAATGTGAATCAAGTCTTGAATTTCTGAATTGCAATTCAAGTCCTGAGTTTGAATCTCGGGTCTCTTAGGGATGTGTCCAAGTCATGTCTTGAGTCACCAAGTTGTCGGTCTCAGCCAAAGTCTCTACACTTAAGTCTCCAAGTTGTGAGTCCAAAGGAAGTCTTGACTCGCTGAGATTCCAGTCCGAGCCTCAAGTATTTGCAATGCCAATGTTAGTCAAGTCCAGAATTTTTGAATTACAGTCCATGTTGAGCCTTGACTCTGAGTTGAGTCACTCGGTTACAACTTTAACATAGGTTTCCGAGGTATAGGCCTAGTCCAGTCTCATTCTCTGAGGCACAAGTCAGAGGTAAGAGTCTCGTGACCAAGTCTCAAGTTTCTGAGGTTCATATCGCAGTCAGATTTTGAGTCTCTAAGGTGTGACTCTGAGTCAAGTCACAGCTCTCTGTGGTGCGACTCCAAGTTTATTCTTGAGTCTCAGAGGTCCACAGCCCAGTCAAGTTTTGACTCTATAAGAGGCAAGCCTGGGACGAGTCTTTGAGAAGCGATACCAGCTCTCAGAGCAAGTCAAGCTTCGAGTTTGCCAAGTCTTGGTGTGAATGGATCTACACCAGAAGCTGCCTCAATAAGAGGACCTACCAGCCCTACAACGGTACCTCTCTACAGCTCAGCTTCTTATTCAATCAAACTAACAGTGACCTCAGAAGAGAGAGCGTAAGGACTGACCTGATGATGGCAGACCCTGTGCGAGCGTCCCAAGGGTTAGAATCACGAACCAGTATGTAGATTCAGACATCGGGACTCTGTAAGGGAGGCACAATTTTACAGGAGTGCCGGCATCTTTGCCGTCCGGGGGCAAGAAGAAAAACTGGACAAGACAGGAACACCTCCACAACTACTCCTTTAGTGAAGACCTCTGGTGTAGACTGGCAGCACCACTGAAATTCTCTTACAGAGACTTAATGTTACAGGGACATCGCACCTTCACAGTCACTGATGGATCTGGAGCATCTAATCTATCTACTGGACAGTTCGTAATCTAAAACTCAAGGGCTTCAGTCCAGCTCCTGAATCCAATCAGAGAGCGTGTTTGGCCAAATCTACCTACGTACCACAAAGAAAACTTTCTGATTGGTTCATTTTCAACCTTTTAACCCTTTAATCTAAATCAATACAAGCAAAACAGGATTATTACAACGGTACTAATATAATGAATATACAGCCAGCATGATTCTCATAAATACAGGTGAACTGGAAATGACTCCCAGACGTTTGTAGGGATTCCTAGGTCCTCTCTAAAGTTCTCTAACAGTGAGTTATATAGGTAGTTAGAGCATTTTTTACTTTTTCAGTTCATTTTATGATCGTTTGTTCACTTACTTTCTTTTACCGCAGGACCAGCTGATATCCCAATCCGCTCAGAAGCGAGAGGAACAGTACCTTCTCTGATCAGCTGAGTGTGTTTGTACTGTGCTCACCACTTGACCTTTAGTCAGCCAGAGTGTTTACTTTTACTCACAGTTTGTGAAATTTAACAGAGGTGGTGGGTAGCAGGGAGCAGGTGGGTAACTGAGGTGGTGGGAAGAGGGCAGGTGGGTAACAGAGGTGGTGAGAAGGGGGCAGGTGGGTAACAGAGGTGGTGGGAAGAGGGCAGGTGGGTAACAGGTGGGTGGCAGGGAACTGGTGAGTTACAGAGGTGGGTGGCAGGCAACAGGTGGGTGACAGGAAACTGGTGGGTAACAGGTGGTGGGAAGGGGCAGGTGGGTAACAGAGGTGGGTGGCAGGTGGGTAACAGGTATGGGTGGTGAGAAAGGGGCAAGTGGGTAACAGGTATGGGTGGTGAGAAGGGGGCAGGTGGGTAACAGGTATGGGTGGCAGAGAACAGGTGGGTAACAGATGGTGGGAAGGGGCAGGTGGGTAACCGAGGTGGGTGGCAGAGAGCAGGTGGGTAACCGAGGTGGGTGGCAGAGAGCAGGTGGGTAACCGAGGTGGGTGGCAGAGAGCAGGTGGGTAACAGGTGGTGGGAAGGGGCAGGTGGGTAACAGGTGGTGAGAAGGGGGCAGGTGGGTAACAGGTGGTGAGAAGGGGGCAGGTGGGTAACAGAGGTGGGTGGCAGGGGGCAGGTGGGTAACAGGTGGTGAGAAGGGGCAGGTGGGTAACAGGTATGGGTAGCAGAGAGCAGGTGGGTAACAGAGGTGGATGGCAGAGAGCAGGTGGGTTACAGAGGTGGGGGTCAGAGAGAACAGGTGGGTAACAGGTGGTGGGAAGGGGCAGGTGGGTAACCGAGGTGGGTGGCAGGGAACAGGTGGGTAACAGAGGTGGGTGGCAGGAAACAGGTGGGTAACAGAGGTGAGTGGCAGGGGACAGTCGTGATGTTGCCCTATTACAGTTGCACTTCACAGCTTGTTTTGTGGGTCATTGAGAATGCGGGTGAGGTAATCCTCACGCATGAAGACCAGGCCATTATATGTGTACGTTAACGTATGACTTCATTCGGTTTTATTGATTTTTCATTTCTAGACACATTCCTTCCACAATTCCATTTTTATTAATTTCATTGTTAGACATATTCCTTAAACGTCACCGTAAGGCAGTTTGCCGTCACATCTGTGATTATTGTATTCCCAAAAAAAGGCGTAAATCTTGGTTCAGGTTCTGGTTCTGGTTCTTTGTGTTCGGCCTGAGGGTCCTCCTCTTTCTCAGAGTCACCCATTATTGGACAGTCTGTGATTAAACGGCGTCCCTGTCTCGGTTGCGAGCAGCTCAGGTCCATGGGCTCATCCTGGAATTCAAGCCCGTGTCCGCTCGAGTGCTGGGGACCCAGTTGGTGGCCTGGACCCAAGTTTGCCGCACCTTCGGCCTCATTGTCCCACTTACTGTCTGCTTCTGAGTAGCACTGCTTGTGTGCGCCAGGGGAACTCCTTTGGTCTGAACAGGGAACGCCGAAGTCTTCTGAAGGTTGTGCAGTCGGGCTGGACTTGGTCATCAGCTGCAGTGGCTCGTCATCAGGGGTCAGCTCCTGTGGTTTGTCCATCCCGGCAGACGCTACCTCTGATGTCCTGGAGTCATTCACCATAGGGTCGTGCGCAGGTTGTTCTGCCACGCTGGACTCTTTCTCCAGCAGCTGTTTCCCCCCTGCATCTGCCTCCCTGTTGATAATCTTGGTAGCCTGGGTGGCACTTTCCACGTACTTGCTCATGACGATGATGATTCGTCCGTTTATGTTCTTGTTCTTCACAATCTTCAGCTTGCTGCGTGTTCCACTCGAAAGAGCCTCCTTAGCAACAAGACTAGAGCCAGGTTTCGACTTCCCATCACCCCTCAGGCTTATTGGCAGCCTCTCAAGCTCTATGGTGATGTCCTTCAGTTTTGCTGTGGCATCCTGGACCCATTTCTGCTGCAGGTCCTGAGGGACGCTCTGTCCTTCTTTAGCCACCCCCGTCTCCTCCACCTTCTGGGTCATTCTGGTGTTGAGCTGCTTCTTTTTCCCATTAGCTAAAGGCTCCCCCGGGCTCTCCTTGTGGATGCGCCGGTATGGGTAGTGCTTCTTGCTGCTCTGCTGTATCTGCACGGCTGGTTTGAGACAGTCGCTTCTGTCCCTCTCCAAACCTGAGAAGATGCTGGATCTCAGAGTAAATGATGGGCCCTGAGACATGGAAACAAAACAGTTATTAATCTGCATGAAAGGCCAGAAGCTGGCATACACAGAGCAACTAGGCAATGTGGAGACTGGTGGTGTGCGGCATGATGTGCGCAAACTGGCGGGGCATCGACTGCACCAGTGGGCGAAAGACATCTGGAGGGATGCTAAGCCCTGCCTTCTGGATGGCCACCCACAGGTCCGTAGGAACAGGGTCTCAGGTGCCAGTGGACCTCTCCACATGATCCCCGCCATCAGCCCAAAATAATGGGTGTTGCTACTCATTGGACCACACCGCATGTTGCCAGTCTATGGGTGGTAATCAATTTGACAGCTCAATGCGTTGTAGGAGATGCTAGCTGCTAATTCCAGCTAACGCTAGCATCGTAATGGAGGATGAAAGAGGACCACCCTGCCCACTTTGAACTCCAAGCATTAGGACCACCACTTACACACTAAGCTGTTTCCTCAAAATCTAAAAAAAAATTGGCTACAAAAACCCAAAAGGAAATGTTTTACAGGTGTGGTGGAAGACGGAGTTCCTCACCTGCACTAGAAGATGTTTCGATTTTGGGCCTCGCTTATGATAACTCATCGCCTGCTCCTGATTCTCCCTGCAAGAAGAGGAAAAGGTTGCATATACAGCTCTGAAAATAAATCAGAACCCACTCCAGTTCCTTCGTAAACCAGCATCTCCACATGTACAGCAGGTTCTCAGTGAGGAACCGAAGGCTGGGTTCTAGCTTTACTGGCAGATACAGTGAGCGTCTGGTTCATAAGAACAAGGTCCAGCAGCAAACACACAGGACAACACAGCTACAGACTGGCAGAGGGCCAAACCCCCTCTCTACTGACCGTGATGAGCGCCACCTCATTCCAATGTCCCTTACCCACCGTAAGATGACCTCGAGTGACCTACAGAGAGGCTGGCGAGCGGTGGCTGGGGTGAAGCGCACAGCGAGCATGGTTCTAAAAACAGGCTTCTGGAGGTCATTAGTGATTTTCTAAATAAACAGATCTAATACAATATCTGATCTGGAGTTTGGGAGACATGGTTCCAGTAGTGTAGAGAACCAAACAGAACCAACACAAACCCAGAACCTGTACAGCTAGAGCCACTGATCAGTTACAGGTGGGCTCTTACATTTCTCCAGAGCTGTATATCCTCTCAGGCTTCTCTGCCCAGGACTCCAAAACCGTCCTACATTGAATGCCAGTTCCAGGTATTGGTGATGCCCCTTCAGCTGGCTGGAATATCTCTGTGTGAGTATAGAACTAAATTTGGGCATCGTATTTGTCGTTGCCACTTTGGGCACTAAATTTGGATGCCCCAGATATGTTAATTTAAGGCTCCCATTTTTTCCTCCTCCTTTGTCACTTCACCTGTTTTGGAAGGCCACCAGCAGGTGTGGGTCCAAGATGTTTTCCTCAGGCTCCCATGTGTTATACCTGTAAAGAGAAGGAGAAGAGACTTGGTACCTGGTGTGATCATGGTAAGCCCACAAGTCCTTGTCATCATCACTAGCTTTTCCGCTCATTCAGAGCCAGCCTTTGTTTCAGAAGTTCAGTGATTTTGTTGGGCTGTTCTTCAAAATTAAACTTTTTAAAAGTGCATTGTATTATTTATTATTTAGTTTTGGCTTTCTGGCACCAGTTATCGTTATCAACAACACATTGGGGTGATGGGTAGTTCAGGTAGTAATACAGGTGAGCCAGCAACCAAAAGGTTATGGGTTCAAATCCCATGACTGACTAAGCATACCAGGTTGTGGTTCTGGACAAGGCAACTCCCCTGCCCTCCTACACTGACTTGTCCTTCTGGGTTGTGGGTCAACTGGACACCACCCCTCTGGAGGCATCACAGGGCAGACACATTCACTAGGGGGTCAATTTAACATCTCCATCTCACCAGACTGTGGGAGGAAACCCACAGAGACTCAGGGAGAACATGGTCTACACCTCCACCCACTGAGACTCGGGACAGCCCAGCTGGGAATCGAACCCAGGCCCTTCTTGCTAAGAGGTGACGGCACTACTCATTGCACCACTGTGCTACCCGGTTACATGATGCCACATACTAAGTACCAAATGTGGAAAATACTGTACAGTGACCTTGAAGCTGTTCCAATTTTGTCTTTAACTCCATCACACATTCACACTACAGTTTGATAAGACACTCACTTGGGTGACCAGCCTCTCCACTTGACCAGATACTCGAACCTTCCCTATGGGAAAAAAAAAAATCAGCGCAGAAACATGGATTAGCCCATAGTGGTAACGTGTTCTTGTAGTTCAGGATACACTACCATAACACAATAACAGTCCTGCTGAACTAATAGTGTGCTTCATTTGGGAAGTCGGAGAACAGCATCTTCCAAAACCGAATCTGTCCATTAGGGCTCAAAAAGACGGTGTAAGTTTTGTACCCCTCCTCAAAGACCACGCTGTAGTGACATCAACAAGATGGAGACTTATAGGGCATAAGGGCACTTAAGGGCACATACAGCTCTGGAGAATGCAAGAGCCCACCTGTAACTGATCAGGTTCTCCAGGTGTACAGGTTCTGGGTTTGTGTTGGTTCTGTTTGATTCTCTACACTACTGGAAGCATGTCTCCCAAACTCCAGATCAGATATTGTATTAGATCTGTTCATTTAGAAAATCACTAATGACCTCCAGAAGCCTGTTTTTAGAACCATGCTCGCTGTGCGGTTCACCCCAGCCACCGCTCGCCAGTCTCTCTGTAGGTCACTGGAGGTCATCTTACGGTGGGTAAGGGACATTGGAATGAGGTGGCGCTCATCACGGTCAGTAGAGAGTGGGTTTGGCCCTCTGCCAGTCTGTAGCTGTGTTGTCCTGTGTGTTTGCTGCTGGACCTTGTTCTTATGAACCAGACGCTCACTGTATCTGCCAGTAAACCTAGAACCCAACCTTCGGTTCCTCACTGAGAACCTGCTGTACATGTGGAGATGCTGATTGAAAAAGGAACTGGAGTGGGCTCTGATTTATTTCTAGAGCTGTATGTGACACTCTAGTGCTGTACATGTGCAGAACCCAGACTGAAATCATGATATGAGTCTAATTTGCATACAAAGTCAGTACTGAGTCAGCATCAGTAGACTCTGCATTGTGCCGGTCCTCAGCTTCTGGTGCGCCTGAGTTCTCCTTTGTACTTCAGACTAGGAACTCTGAGACACCCTACTGCCTCTCAGGTACAAATTAGGACCAAGCAGTTCCTAGTCTAGGTCTCCCTGGACAGTCCAGAAAGAGCAAAATGGTGGAAGCTCTGGAACTCCCTCTGTCTAGTTGGCCACCTAATATAAACCCATGTTTACAGTCACCATGGCTACCGCACATGGATGCTACACCTTTGAGAAGTCCAACACAGTGTAGTATCTTTCTTTCCCTGGTCATACTGTTGAGTCAGTGGCTCGTGGACTCCGTGAGTAGAAATATGGACTCGTTCACTTTAGATGCTGAGCTATCCTCTACATTATGGCCGTTAGGGTGTTTCTATTTCACCCTGAGCACAAACAGAACCAGATTAGAGGCACAATGTTCTATTAGAGTTTAAAAACAACCAGATGCTGTCACCATATGTCCATGCTGGCCCATGCTGGATTCCATTCAGGGTGATCCGTAAGAGGAGGGTGTCTTAAATGCTGGTCTGGACGTTTGAGGACGAACTGTGTGGACCATATGCCCGAATAAAGAAGGTCACTAGGTCTTCTGATATGACATATCATGACATGTAATATGTTTCTGCTCATATGCGAAACCGGACAGTCAATTGGCAACTACTGGTGTGATAATAACAGCATTACAGCAGTATTACGATTTCCCCTGTAAACTAAGGTGCCAGCACAAATACAGCTCTGGCAGGTACATCAGAGAGAATGACAAGTCATGTGACCAAGACTAATAACATACGGTTACCTGAAAGTTACTGTCCCATATTACAGCCCCCAGAATCCGGATGCCTGGGACTATTGGTAATTCTCAGTTCTATATAACTGTGCATGAATACACTTGGCGAATATAAGAGCTAAGAAAACATCAAACCTTCCGGATCCGTTTCTTTTCGATGGTTTCCACAGCAAAGACGTGTTCTCCCGCGGCAGACAGCTCCATCCCAACACTCTGGACCTCAGTATGAGTCTGTGTGAACTCTGTGAGACACTTTCATCCAGGACAGCTCCATGCAAAACAGCTGCTGGAGTGATACCTGTATCAATAGTGATAGTGACGTCCACGCCCACCACTCTCGCTCCTCAGGCCAGGATTTGTGGGTGAACTGCTGATGCTCCCAGCCATGCTCTGAAGTTCACAGCGTCGGGTTCTTCAGGAGTCACCTCATGTCAGAAGCTGTGTGTGCTAGTGCTGTGTTCAGGATGAGTTCAGGTTACAAGTGGCCCATGAACCGATAGTGCTTGGTCCCTTTGGTAAACGTATTGTGGCGTCCCACAAGGGTTAATTTGAGGGGTTTTCTCTTTGTCTCTTTTCCTCTTCGGTACTTCTAAGTAATGTCTTTATAGGACATGAGGTCACTTTTCTGGCCCATGCTGATGGTTTACTTCCCTCTATAAAAATTCCCTGAAGGTAAATTTTGCGAATGTATCTGTTAGGACAGATTTGAAGGTTTTGGCTGTTTTAAAGCTTTAACTGGCCTTAAAGTTTAGAATGTCTGTCTGTTACAGTATGCGGTTGTGGGCACCAGACTTGTGACTAGAGGGTCCCCAGTTTGATTTCCTGATACAACAGGACTCGACTGAAGTGGTCTTGAGCAACGCACTAAACCCCCAACTGCTCGCTGGGTGCTGTGGATAGTAGGGCTGCCCACGGTTGTGGGTTAGTGTGCTTCCTGCCCCCTGTGTGTGCGTGTGATGTCTCTGTGCCTCTGTATGTGTTTGTGTGTGTGTGTGTGTGTCTGTGTGTGAGAGTGTGTGTGTGTCTCTGTGTGTTTGTGTCTGTGTGTGTGTGTGTGTGTCTGTCTGTCTCTGTTTGTGTGTGTGTGTGCGCGCCTCTGTGTGTGTGTCTCTCTGCACGTGTGTGAGTGTGTCTGTCTCTGTGTGTGTGTGTGTGTCTCTGTGTGTGTGTGTCTGTCTCTGTGTGTGTGTGTGTGTCTCTGTGTGTGTGTATGTGTTTGTGTCTGTGTGTGTGTGTGTGTGTGTCTGTCTCTGTGTGTGTGTGTGTCTCTGTGTGTGTGTGTGTGTGTGTGTGTATGTGTTTGTGTCTGTGTGTGTGTCTCTGTTTGTGTGTGTGTGTGTGTGTGTGTGTGTGTCTCTCTGCGCGTGTGTGAGTGTGTCTGTCTGTGTGTGTGTGTGTGTGTGTGTCTCTGTGTTAGTGTGTGTATGTGTCTCTGTGTTAGTGTGTGTATGTGTGTGTGTGTGTCTCTGTGTTAGTGTGTGTATGTGTGTGTGTGTGTGTGTGTGTGTCTGTTTGTCTCTGTATGTGTGTGTCTGGGTGTGCGTGTGTGTTTCACTTCACAGATGTGTTAAACAGACATATTCCTCTATGCACAAACACACATGGCACGTGCTTCTGAATTCTAATTCTGTGTAATCTTAAATTTGCATATACTGGGCTTCCACAAATGTAAGACTCTTTCTCGAATTCTGTTTTTAAACTGTGGATCTGAACTCTTCCGTCGCGGTTTCGAGAACATAAATACATCAAAGACGTGGAAACATTATCACTCATTTACAGGTTATCACTTTGTGGGTTCTAGTCTGAAAGCCAGTGAGCGCTGAAGCTGACACTCTCTAACAAACAGCGATCTGATGGGGTAATCATTGGCTCCATAGATACATAGATAGATAGATAGTACCTAATAATATTATTTCTATTTATTTTTTTTTATTCATCTAAAGCCTCTATCTGTCTATCCAACTTTCTAATAATATTTCTGTTCTGTTTATTTATTAATCTAATATCTATATATATGTCTATATATAATCAACCAATCAATCAATACTAAAGTAAAAAAAAAAAAAAAAAAAAAAAAAAATATAACTATATATATATATACACACACACACACACACACACACACACACACACACACACTCTATTACTTTAGTATTGATTTGTTAATTTATTAATTTATCCAATTTTTTATCAATCTTTCTATTATAGCTGTCCATTATATTTATTATACCATCATATTTCTATTTAGTTTTGATTTATTGTTTCTGTCTATCTATTATTTCTATTTATTTATTTATTTATCTAATGTTTATCTATCTATCTATCTATCTATCTATCTATCTATCTATCTATCTATCTATCTATCTATGAATGCCAGAAGCAGCAGTATACAGGGTAGGTAACATTGCAGAGTCTCAGTGTTATTGTTTTGGTTAGGTTTGGTTGGTGTGTGTATCACTGACAGAGGGAAGTAATGAAGTACATTACTTGGATCAGAACAACAAGGACATGACCAGGGTCAACAGCACAGAAAAAGAAGAGGAGTGAAGATGTGTGGTGGAAGGGTAAGGAGGAGTGAAAGAGAGGCGGAGTTGTGGGCCAGGTTCTTAGTGAAACGAGGGCCACAGTTGTGGACCATGTTACCAATCATGATTTTACTATACCTGAGGCTGGATGAAGGTGAGGCATGCGACCAGATGATCGAAGAGAAACCATGTCCTCAATCGTTCAAACATTTCATAGAGAGGACGAGTGTGTAAGAGGCCAGTGGGCTCTGTACTGTATACTTACAGCACTCCATATTACAGGACTATGCCCGCATGGTGCAGGATAGAGTCGAGTCAGAGGTCACAAAGCAGCTTTACAAAGAATCTGGAGCTCCCAGTGAGCAAGCCAAGGGCGACAGAGGCAAGGAGAAACTGCCTCAGTTCAAAAGGAAGAACCCTCGGGAGGAACCAAGACTCAGAAGGGGAACCCGTCCTTCTTGGGTCAACACCATTTTACATTTACGGCTGTTAGCTGACGCTCTTATCCAGAGCGACTTACAGGGTTAATCATATTACAGGTGGACCAGTGTGGTGTTAGGAGTCTCACCCAAGGACTCTTACTGGTGTAGCACAGCATAGTCACAAAGCCCTGGATTCAAACCGCAGTCTCCCAAGTGGGGTGGTGGCTACTTGGCGGGTAGTGGTGTTATCCGTTGGGCTACACCAACCAGGACCGGCACACCAGACACCAAGACCAGCACAGGAAAGGAGCGTTCAGTGTTTGTAAGGTGGAGGAACGTCTGATTGGTCTGTAATGAAGTAGTAGGGTAAAGTACATACTGTATCTTCTCACAGATACTGTACACATGGGTTTATACAGTCACCATTGAAGTCGGACCGACTCATCCGGCCGGAATAAAACTTGGGTGTGTAGGTTTGGCATTGTGAGACATGCCAATGATTAAAGTTTCACGCTTGACCACACAAGTGACATCAGCAAGGACGGGCCTTATCTCTGTACCTGGCTCACTAGATCAGGTCGTCCTGTTGTGGTGCTTTCCATTCTGACTCTGGTGCTGTTGTGTTGGTAGAGTTCGAGAGCAGTCACATCATAGGCCTTTGGGAACAAATGGGTTATCAACATATTTGGCACCGTACCTGTCTTATGGATACTACCATAGCACGCTGTTGGCGGCAGTGGATAGAAACAGGCATGCACCAGCGACATGAAGGATCTGGGAAACCTACGTGAACCACAGAGAGAGAGATCCGGCAAATTACCTGACATCAGTCAAAGTGACCCAACAGCCTTGATTATAGACCAACAGCGAGCAGTGGTGTCCTTCATGAGTCATCCTGTTAGTGCAGCACCACCGGAAGACGGCTGCACCACGCAGGACTACATGCACACAGACCGTTACCACGACTGTCCTTAACACCACGTCACCGTCACCAAAGACTGCAGTGGTGTCGTACCAGACTGTCATGGAGTGACTCAGAATGGCAGCGGGTCATCTTCAGTGACGAGTCCCGCTTTAGTCTTGGTGGAGACGCCCAACGAACCCGTGTGTGGAGGCACCGTGGTCAGCACCAAGATGAGCGGTGTGTTGTCACACGTCCAGAAGGCCTGGTGTCACTCCACCTCCACCCCTACCGCACCATCTGCAGGAACTGTGTGAGGATGTTCAAGCTGCATGGGATGGATTATCACAGGACTCCATTAGGAACCTCTACAGCTCCATACCGAGACGTCTGTTGGGTTAGCAAACACGGCGGCCCGACGCCATACTGAGAGACAGACTTCTGTATGTGTAGCTCAATAAATATTGATCATATCAGTCTAAATTTATCATCAGTTATTGATCCTGGTCACCTTTATCTTCCTTCCCAACACACCCGCACTCCCACACCTCCTTCTGGGTGCAGCTGCTCTAATTAAATGTATATACACATGTTGACATGGTCTTGAAATCCTACTCAGTCTTGTGTTTTGTATTACTCCACTGTAGCAGGAGGAGACTATCTGCACCAGAATCTTGACTATCAGGAGCGTGCTGAAAGACCCAGATGAGCATGAACCATCTGTACCATGTGACATGAGTGGTGGCCGAGTGAAGGAGCTATGGTATATTAATATACAGTAGTGGCTGTAGAAAAGATGCCACGTGCAATATACAGTATGTGCATGTGATGTAACTAATCATGGAACTGGAATCGATCGAGCCACCTCACAAATCCATATACCCGGACAAGATGGGCTTCGACCTGCCAGTTGGCCAAAGGTATGGTGGAAATCTCATTGGCCACAGAGCTACTGCTGATATGCCTGGCCAAAGTGAAGGGAACATCACTATGTGTGCAGCTGACTCATATTCCCTTTATAGTGCCGCACACAGCACCTCCTCACCATCCTAGACACACTTTACAGGGACCTCCTCCCTGATGATGAGTGGGGTCAGAGTTAGCAAAGGATGTGGTCATTTTACATCATGTGTTTCTAACACCACCAGGCTTTGGTACCGACCCACCACTCAATGCTGATGGAATTTCTCCCACCTTATCCCCCCCCCCATTCCTTCACCCAGCTGAGGAGTTCTGCTTTGCACTGGAGGTCTGTCTCATCATCAGGAACAGAGTCAGATGACCCTGTCAGGGGTCAGTGCAGCATGTGAGGACATGCTGGAAAAGACAAACCTACGATTCTGTCCATGCGACATTGTAAGGTAAGCTAACCTTTGTGCTGTGGATGAGAAGCTTTGGATTGGCAAACAGGAAAATCAGGAAGTGTTGGACTCCCATACAGCGCTGCGTGTACAGTTGTGCCTCGGGGGGGTTTCCTGTGTTTACATTTCTGATTAGTTTTGGTTTTTTTTTTGTGCTGTGAAACATGGTCCATGTTTCTATCCAGGACTATCCAGCCAGCAGCGTCCTGTGGGCAGCGTCCTGTGGGCAGCGTCCTGTGGGCAGCGTCCTGTGGGCAGCGTCCTGGTACCACTGGTGAAGGACTAGAGGATGACCAACACTGCACTGTGCAGCAGCAGATGAGCTATCGTCTCTGACTGTCCATCTACAAGGCGTACCAGCAAGGTAGGAGTGTCTAATAGAGTGGACAGTGAGTGGACACAGTGTCTCAACACTCCAGCAGCACTGCTGTGTCTGATCCACTCACACCAGCACCACACCACTAACACAACACCACCACCACGTCAGTGTCACTGCAGTGCTGAGAATGATCCACCACTCACATACTACCTGCTCTGTGGGGGTCCTGTGGGGGTCCTGACCATTGAAGAACAGGGTAATACAGTACACAGAGAAACAGATGGACTACAGTCTGGACCTGTACACCTACAGAGTGTCCTGTATGATCAGTGGAGCTGATAAGACGGGCACTGACTGTAGATACAGGGTATGTGGTTGTAATGTTATGGCTGATGGGTGTACAGTAATGTGTGTCACTGTGCTGTTGAATTTTCCCAGACGTGGCCCCTGTGACTGAAACATACCCAGTAGTGTGTAACCCCTCCACCAGCACCAGTAACAGCTGGGATTGTATTTAGCTTGCACCGGACAAGTTTCTGGATGTAGCCACATCAAATGTTCAGACACTCTCACATCAAAGAATTGTTTAGTTGGTCCAGATTTGGTGGAGGCCTTCTCTGGAACAGGTCCGAGGAGAATTCCCTGTAGACTGGGATTGTATCCACTGCTGGTAGACCCGTATGACCGTACGCTTCCATACACCTGCAGATTCAGCTACTTCCTTCACACTATGGTCTTTGGCCACGCCCACATGCAGTCCCTCCTTTTAGAAAATAATTAACATCTGCTCTGGAGCCATTTTCCACACACACACACACACACACACACCTCTTCCCAATCTATGGATCCCATCACTCACACCCCGCAGGTAGTTATAGCTCCATCATCCGCATGCAGCGCCATCTGCAAGGTGGTGATAAAGGGTGATGAACGAAGCTGTAAAGTCACATGATTCAATTCCACCTGATCTAGCTGCTTGGCAAACAGCATATATACACATAATGAACTACTGTTACACCCTGCACTCTGTTTAAGATGCCAACTCGTGTAACAAATTGTATGTTGTCTTCTACAAGGGTCTGAAAATTATTGGCTCTATAGATGTTCTAATGATGGCACATAGGATTTCTAAGATTCAAAAAGGAGTCAATTCTGAATCATACTTGAATCAATCCTAACTCAAATGAATCAACCCCTGAATCAAATTACATATTTTGAAAAATATTCTCTCTGGCTTTTGTACGGTTCCGTTTAGAACGTCAGGGAGTTTTTGGCCATTTGTTAATTTTACATGGTGAAACGAAGCCCTATTTGCATACAAGAAAGGACCATTAAAATGTCGTGACAGGCCTACATGTAGGACTCCACCCCCACTCTCACTGCCACCTCCGTCACCCTGTGTGTGAGGTTTCTGTGTGTGTATTAAATATAGAGAGATGCACGTTAATAACAGCGGTCATGGCTTCACTGCTTGGGAAAAGCCCATTTTCAGATTAGGGGACTCCTGGAATCTGAAACGGAGAGTGTTTTTAAACGGCACACTGAAAAACAAAAGCAGAATCAAACAGCCATCTCCCACTCGGGGATCCCCTAACGGTTCTAGCTCGTTCTGCCTGAAAGACGACCGGAACCGCGGTGGTACCTGCGATTCTCTTTGTAGTATGGAGCCGGGTGTGGTCCTGGTGTTTGTGAAGGCTTGGGAACACAGCATATCATACCAGAACCCCCCTTTCTATGGTTCGTAGTTATGAGCTGGCATGAGCACAGTCATCACATTAACCATGAAGTTGTCTGGACAGACACTGTAGGACCTGCTGTACCTGTTAGCTGACTGGCGATTTGCCACATCAGTGTAGACCCAGGAAACCAGTCAGTGTGGAGGAGCTCATTTGCAGCTGCCTGACCAGTACGGTGGAGGAGATCTCCAGATGGGGTCCCTTCTCCTGGGTTCTCAGGAGGTCCGTTTACAATGCTTGTGGGTTTATAGACCAATGAAATGGTAATAATTCATGTGTGCATGTTTAAACTTCAATGCTGGAGGCTTTGAAAGGAAACTTCAGTCCCCAGTTCGTGCAAACCATATACAGGACCTACCTGACGTCACAAAACATATACATTTGCATATACATATCTGCATTTCCAGCCCCATATACTCACACTTGGGACTGTTTTGGCCCAGACTGGTTTTTAAAAAGGGAGCCACAGCCAGTCTAAACAAAGATCATTTACATATACACTCATCAAAAGAATAATTCACCCAGAGGGAATCAACCCACAGGAATGACACTTGGTGGGTAGGTTTGACAATGGGAGACATGCCAATGATTCAGACTCTGCTGTGCATGGGACTTATGCAGGGCAGGCCTCATTTCTGTACCCGACAGACCCAACAGCCACGAGATTCAGCAGTAGGGCCAGCACCATTGGCAGACGGCTGCACGACACCGGACTACACGCAGACCGTTACCACGACTGTCCTTAACACCACGTCACCGTCACCAAAGACTGCAGTGGTGTCGTACCAGACTGTCATGGAGTGACTCAGAATGGCAGCGGGTCATCTTCAGTGACGAGTCCCGCTTTAGTCTTGGTGGAGACGCCCAACGAATCCGTGTGTGGAGGCACCGTGGTCAGCACCAAGATGAACGGTTTGTTGTCACACGTCCAGAAGGCCTGGTGTCCCTCCACCTCCACCCCTACCGCACCATCTGCAGGAACTGTCGGAGGATGTTCAAGCTGCATGGGATGGATTATCACAGGACACCATTAGGAACCTCTACAGCTCCATACCGAGACGTCTGGCGTGTTGGGTTAGCAAACACGGCGGCCCGACGCCATACTGAGAGACAGACTTCTGTATGTGTAGCTCAATAAATATTGATCATATCAGTCTAAATTTATCATCAGTTATTGATCCTGGTCACCTTTATCTTCCTTCCCAACACACCTGCACCTAAACAGCACATCTAAGAGTATACACACAGTGTTAAGGAGGTAGAGGAGGAAGTTGCACCTGTCTGGTTTGGGTGTATGTGTTTACGTATGTAACTGTAATAAAAGTAATATCTTATTACAGTGTAACAGGCTCGCCACAAGGACAGCCTTAAGACAGCCAAGCCCTTTCTGTCAACTCACCTGACCTTATCAGCCTCCAACGCTCATGCAAAGCTCCACCTCAGCCGTTGGAGCTTCTTAGCTGCGGCACCTGATAAAGTACACCTGAAATACCATAGCCGTCTGCTGTCGCTGCTTACCAACCAGTTTACGAAGCGCTAGCATGAGTGTTACTAGCCGTACAGTCACACTACAAGCATCTAAAATCGTTCAGATGAGCTGAATACAGAAAGACAGTAGGTAGGCATACATACAGCACACATACAACGTCCTACAGGAGCGCCAACCTGCTCTACCAAACGGTCATGCAAAGTTCCGCTTCAGCTGATAAGGAGAGCGTCTTCACTGATACAGTACACTGGAAATACAGTAGAGCTCTTTATGCATCAATGAGTTTAACGGTCAGCAAGACAGCGGGCGGTCAGTACTATGCATTCCAGTGGCTGACGGTCATTCAGGCTGGGTTTGGTGTGAAATGGTTGACTGTAGACACTCTTTGTAGATTTCTTTGGTGGTGGTGGTGATGGGAACCAGGGGCCTCCATGTCTAGAACACAAACAAAACCATGTTATTTACTAGCTAAGCCACCAGTGCACCTACATGATGGTAAAGAAGTGTGAAACCTGATGTTATGAGTTTCCTGTGGGGACTATTTTGCCTCATAACCCCCTGCATGTATCCCCCACCGTGTCATCAGGCAGCGTATTAATAACCATTTCATGTAATAACCTTCTATAAAGGAGCTTTTAGAGATGATCATCTGGGTTCGTTCATCACCACTGTGAACAATTCTGACTCAGTCTTTCTAGAATGGATCGTTTCACACTCTGAACATCTTTGGTTATGTTTGGAAAATGTTGGAATTCCACTTATCACCATTTGGTAGATTTTTAAAAGGGATCACCCCTCCCCCCTTTGGATCTTGGAAACATTCCAGGTCACCGCAAAAAAATGTATCCCAGCAAGAAAAATGATCTTAAATCTGTTTGATGTATCTGCAAGATTGTTGTTAGCTCATTTACATTTTTAATTCATTCATTTTTATTTACCTCCAGACATTTTTTTTTTTACTTTGGCATGTTTCAGGCAAATTTCTTAAAATTAGCAAAATTTTTTGCCAACATAGTGAAATAGTTTGGCTTTCTAAAATCACTTAAACAGGTTAAAAACCTGTAAATAAGATGAATATTCCTATTGGGTGGGTTGTTCCTTCTGGGTGGAGCCATCTTTTGATATTATACATATATATTTACATGTAGTTGCTGTCCATAGAAAAACAAGCATCTCCATAATGGCAACTTTACAGGAGAGGCCAAAATCCAAACTGAATAACAATGCAAGTCAATGGAACCAGACGACTTTGCATGCAATTGTGGCCCATTTCTGTGGGTCCATTCATCATGAGATTCTCACTCAGTGTCGACAGCAGCAGTTGTGTTAAAAATGGAGATACATGTTTTTCATTGGACTGGGACGCGTTTTAGATACATCACTCACTCACACTCACACACACCCCAATACAACGCAACAGAAAAGTACATTTCCTAAAACATGCAGTGATTACACAGCTATATACCAGCAGGTTGGAATGGCGTTCTAGGTCATTTCTATGGCATTGAATGAGCATTTAGAACCATTTGCCAGTTTTTCTATCACACAGAGGAATTTGGCTACCACATTCCACCCATCTGTGAAGTGAAACACCCACACACACTAGGGGGCAGTGAGCACACTTGCCCTGAGCCGCCCTATCCATGGCACAGAGCAAGTAGTTGGGGGGTTAGGAGCACTTATGTCGCAGTCTGTTGCTTTAAGGAATCAAACCAGCGACCCTACGATCCAAAATATTAGCTCCTAGTCTTTTAAGGCAGTTGCACTGGTGTTCCAGGTGGTTGCTAGAGTGCTGCTATATCCTTTATTAACATTCCAATATTGGAGCAGTGTAGATATCTCAAAACTCTGGGGCGAGATAGAAAAATCTATTTGAACAATAATAGTAATAATAATAATAATAATAATCCACAGTCACTAATTAATAAACCATGTTACTAACTTGGGGGTTAGTGTGGGGGAAACATTCAGTGCTATACTATATTGCCAAAAGTATTTCCTCGTCTGCCTTCACACGCATATGAGTTTGAGTGACATGCCATTGTTTCTCTATAGGGTGTTCTGATGTCGGCCCACCCTTTACAGCTATAACAGCTCCAACTCTTACGGGAAGGCTTTCCACAAGGTTAGGAATGTGTTTATGGGAATTTCTGACTATTCTTCAAGAAGCACATTTGTGAGGTCAGACACTGATGTTGGACGAGAAGGCCTGGCTCTCAGTCTCCACTCTAATCCATCCCAAAGGTGTTCTAACGGGTGGAGGTCAGGACTCTGTGCAGGCCAGTCCAGTTCCTCCACACCGGACTCGCTCATCCATGTCTTTATGGAGCTTGCTCTGTGCACTGGTGCGGAACAGGAAGGGACCGTCCCCAAACTGTCCCACAAAGTTGGGAGCGTGGAATGGTCCAGAGTCTCTTGGTCTGCTGAAGCATTAAGAGTTCCTTAAACCCAGACTCATCCATCGGACTACCAGACGGGGAAGCGTGATTGGTCACTCCAGTGAATACGTCTCCACTGCTCTAGAGTCCAGGGGCGGAGCTTTACACCACTGCGTTCCACGCTCCGCACTGCGCTTGGTGATGTAAGGCTGGGATGCAGCTGCTCGCCATGGAAACCCATTCCATGAAGCTCTACACACTGTTCCTGAGCTGATCTGAAGGACACATGAAGTTTGGAGGTCTGTAGTGATGGACTCTGTAGAAAGTTGGTGACCTCTGTGACCTATGCCCCTCAGCATCCGCTGACCCGCTCTGTCAGTATACGTGTCCCACCACTTTGTAACTGAGCTGCTGTTGTTCCCATTCGCTTCCACTTTATAATCCCACTGACAGTTGATGGGAATTTTTAGTAGTGACGAAATTACATGACTGGACTGGACAGCACAGGTGGCATCCTCTCACGGTACCACACTGGAACTCACTGAGCTCCTGAGAGCGACCCATTCCCTCACTAACCTCTGTAGGGGCAGTCTGCATGTCTAGGTGCTCGGGTTTACACACCTGTGGACATGAAGTGACTGGAACACCTGGATTCAATGATCAGGATGGGGTGGGTGACTACTGTGGCTAAAGGGTCGACTATTATCTCTTAAGCTGAGCCACCTGCTCTAGCTCACTGAAAACAGCCAGAGCTGCCACCACTAGTGGACCCTAGTGGGCTGTAATGCCAGTTTCACAAGGTGGTCAACTCTTACTTTTGCACATTCCGTCATTTCTACAGTGAACAGATGCTCTGAGCCTAGTTACCCAGTTACTGCAGGGATCTGTGTGTGGTGGAGGTAAGATTGGCAGCCAAATGGTGAAATCTGATGCTGTGGAAAGTTTTCCCGACAGTTTTCCCGTAATAAAAACAGAAGGAACGCATCATTTAAGACCTCCAGTCTTCGTCTACTTTCAGATACGAAGTGCAAATGTAAATATTCAAAGTTCAGACGTGTTTATACCTGTAACACTTAATCCGTCCTACAGCCTACAGTGTTATTCCCCTATATGGTACAGTGGGGTCCAAAAGACTGAGACCACCATATACACACACACACACTTTTATGTTTAAAGGTTGTTAACTATCAGGCTGGGTCCTTTTTAATTCAGTTTAAGTTTCCGTTTTGGCAAAGTGGGGTTGTTTTATTAGTTGTAGCTCTACGTTTAGTAAATTTAATTGTTTTGACTTATTAATAAACTGTCAAATTTTGGTTGCTAATGATACAGGGACTGTTTGGGGAATTTCCTCTATTGAAAGTTATTGTTTAGTGGCAGTATAGAAAAAGCATGAACCATACTGGCACTGTCGGAACACAAACTGGTATCTCCTTCATTTCTGTTTCTTAAGAAAGTCTCTTAAGAAATTTGAGAACCAAGAGTTAATGGATGACTACATGTTATTGCTGAGACCAGATCAACACTGCAGACTCCAAGTGAGGCTCCTAATAAGAACAGAAAGGGATAGAGATAATATCTTTTAAAGAGAAAGCTCGGAGACAAACAACATGTTAGTTTTAGTTGTTGAAGTTTCTGTGGAATTTTACATGTTAAATATGTGTTTTCTGTTTTTAGTTCCTGATACTGAAAATAAAAATAATAAAATAAAGGGCTGACTTTTGCAGCTTTATTGTAATTGAAAGCTTTAAGATATGCATCTGTGATAAAAAAAAAAAACATTATTCAAATTTAAATTTTTTTCAAATGTAGAATTATTGGATTTTTAATATATTTGTTTCTATCGATCACAATGTCTAGTGCAAAAAATTTTATGCATGTGACCAAATTCCATGTTGTATTTAAGTAAAAATATGTGAAGACATTTGAATAAGGAATTGCTGTTTATATGCCTAATATAATTTATATGCCTTAGTTTTTTTCAGTGTGTTAAACTGTTATAAATACTTTTATAAATTCAATAACATGTAAAGATCATGTCCTATTTAGGAATACTCTCTGTAGAGGACATTGACATCAACAACCACATGGAATTGGATCAGCGACGCACAAACCTTTACATAAAACGGTATATTTCTACTGAAATGTCCTCACTCAAAGCTATCAATAGGCAGAACAATGATACTTTATTCCAAGTAGCTTTGGGCCGTTTCGATTAGTCCTTTCATTGTGTAGTTTTCACACAATGTAAAGAGCAGTCGATATTTTCACAAGTCCACAAATATAAATTACACCACTAGTATTTTTGTTATGATATATGTACAAAAACAATATATCGTCACCGTCCAGTGAAAAACAAGCATCTCCAAAAAATGTTTTTTTACAGGAGAGGGCAAAAACCTTACAAGGCTGTAAAGTTAGTCCAGACCTTTTCCCAAGCTATTGTGGGGCACTGAACTTTTTGCAGCGTCAACAGCTGCTGCTGTGTTCATAAGATGCATACAACTAAAAAATCAACTTTTTAAAAAAATGTATCATCAATTTTCTATGGGAAATGAAGAACAAGCATATCCAAAATAGCAGCTTTAATTTAACTTTACTGTAAGTCAATGGAACCAGACATATTCCAAGCACTTCTGAGCAATTTCTTTCATCCTGAAATCTTCATTCAATATATATAAAACTAAACGGTGATACGCAATGTGTACTTGAATATTGCAAACTATTCAGGCTATTTTTAGATGCTTTATTTAAACTGCAATTATCTATGTATTGATCTATTTCCATTAGTTGGACACCGAGTTAAATATTATCTTTAAATTCTTAATTTTTGTATTAAATTATTGGCTCCAAACTTGCATTATTAGTTAAGCTTGCCACAACAAGTACTTGTACCTTCACCTGAGCACACCTGGTTTATGTTTTTTAGCACCTTCCTTCGGAAACAGCAGACAGGTGCTTTTACTGAGCTGTAAAGAAGTCATTCTGGAATAACCCAATAAGCCAGACAGCGTGTTCTTACCTCACAGCGGAAACTTGCTCCTGCAGGTACCAGATGCCAGTTATTATATTATAGTCACCTGCCGGGATCGAGAGGGGGGAGTGACGGATCCTCCTTCATAGATAGCCAGACTGACACTGAGGACCGACGCTGTGTATATGTGGTTAATTAATTACTAACTAACGCTCTCACTGACTCTCTAACGCTTAGGCAAAGCCCCGCTGGCTTCCTCCTCATGAAAAAGGTTTTAACCTATACATCCGTCACCTATAATCCTCACACAGAAGGAATGCTAATAAACCGGATTAGCGGGGCATGAAGAGTTTAGACATTTCCAGACATGACTGCATTCAGGACGAACCATGGTTTCAGAATTACACACCCTCCGAAATGCACACACACCGGCACCCGTTTTTTTGGATCCCATTTTTATTTTATTGGCTGGGTTACTGTACTGAGTACTTGGCAGTCATTCATACAGATGCCATTTCCCATCAATATCTCATTCATCAACAAAACCTCATTTCCAGGCCCAGTTTAAAAATGAATTAAAATAAGAACCTATGGTTTGAAAAAAACCTCAAAAAACACCACAACCCCAGAACACAATAATATAAAATAAAAACACCACATGACTCTACTCTCAGTTTTGTTTTATTATTATTATTCTCTTTTTTTTTGTTAATTTTGCTTAATTTTGTTTTGGTAAAAGCCAAAACGCCAGTATTTTGGATAAAAGTTAAACAGGCCGACACATTAAATGCTATGTGCTGAAGTCCAGTAATAAGCTGCAGGGATAGGAACCATATGACCATTACTCAAATGTGTTACACAGATTTACACAATTATTGTAAATTATCAGTAACGATCATTTTAATGAGGTATGTGTTGCAGTGAGCTTGTTGTTTAATATTCATGTAGGTTCCTAACTGGTGGGAGCCTGGTTAGAAATAACCATCAAACAGGTTTTCATCCTTTAGAACTGAGAACTCAACACAGAAACAACAGTACACTTATTTAACGAGATTAAATTTAGACACTCTGGAACAGACAGAGGTGGACAAAGTACATGTTCCAGGTTATTGAGCTCCAAGGTAAACTCCTCCTCCAGGGTCAGTTCCTCCCTTTAGACCTCCACTGGAGTAACAGTACTAAAGTAAGTACATCTGAAGGTACATAAGTATGGAGAGTACCAGTACTAAAGTACGTACCTTCAGATGTACTAAAGTATGGAGAGTACCAGTACTAAAGTACGTACCTTCAGATGTACTAAAGTATGGAGAGTACCAGTACTAAAGTATTTACCTTCAGATGTACTAAAGTATGGAGAGTACCAGTACTAAAGTATTTACCTTCAGATGTACTAAAGTACGTACCTTCAGATGTACTAAAGTACATACCTTCAGATGTACTTAAGTATGGAGAGTTCCAGTACTAAAGTATGTACCTTCAGATGTACTGAAGTATGGAGAGTAACAGGAGCATGGTTTATTATGGCTCTAATGTCCTATTATCATTTCTGGAACAGGACTCTTCATCAGCTCAGTGTAGGTGAAGAGACTCTAGTGTCTCTCAGTCCACCAGTCTTTCATAGAAGCTCATTCATTAGTCTGACACTGACGTCTATTCACACCACCATCAGCACAGAACACTGAAGGAGAACAGGTTCCGTTAGCTAGAACCAAGCCCTGTCCAACAGGTCAAAACAAGCTCAAAACAATGTAAGGACTGTGCCCTGATTGGTGGGCTCATTCACACTTCTCTCGTTTGGACATGTTATGTTTATATTTACAAAGGAGCCGAAAGGAGGGACAGGTTGGACCATAATGTAGAGGAGTAAACAGGCAGATATATTAGACTTCAGAATGTGATGCATGGAAAAGCTGTTTTTATTTATTTCCTGCTCCACTAGCTCCTTAATCACACCATCCAGGATTTCTATCAACCTTTTTATATAGAGCACAGTGAAAGAAAGAGCGAGAGAAAGAGAAACTGGTAACTTGGCAGGCTTGAGAATGGAGTATCCAGCAAATCCTTGTTTAGGAATATCATCTTACAGAGTCTACTCAAAAGTTAGTGAAGTTCAACATACTCAGACAAAGTCAACAGCCAGCCCACAGCTGCGTGGAAGTGAAGGATCAGGTTTTACAGTATAGGTGTAAGGTCTTTATGCAGGTTATGGTGTGTTATGAAGGAAACTACTGGAAATGATGTCTCGTTAGAATGTTTCTGTAAAACTTCTCTGGAATTAGGATTGGGTTATAAACACAAGAACCCAAAAGCACTCTAATGACAGCACCTACTGCACAGGGTGTTCTCCAATCACTCTGCTCCTACTCCACTTTATTATCCACTCTCCATATCATATCAGCTTATTCACAACATATCAGCATGTTATTCCCACACACATTATATATATATAAAATCACACACACACACACACACACACACACATACATACATACACACACTTTGTTGATTTCTACCATTTTACTGCAATATAATATGCAGTGAACACAGCCTGCAGAGCAAACTGAAAGAAAGAGGGAGAGAAAGAGGGAGGGCAGGCAGTATATGTAATATGTATAAGCAGAAAGTTAAAGATAAAGTAGGCAGAGCCAAAAGCTTCCTCAAAAAGAGAGACATAGCTTTAGACTAAGGAATGGATCCATGCTCACAGGCCAGTAGTTCCTTCCGTGCAGGTATAAACTGAACCACTGTTCCTGAGAATTTTATGCAAAGTCCATGTAATGCAGGGCAAACAAACAAGACACTTGCAGACAAAGAGTTTGATGTTTATATACAAGCTGGAATAAGCTGAATAGTCAGAAAACCAGTCCAGGTCAAAACCATAAAAAACAAACAGCAGATACATAAAGTAAGACAGAAGACAGGCTAGGCTCAAAACTACAGAAACACCAAAAAAAAATTAATAAAAAATAAATAAAAAAAAGTTCGTAGTGCGAAGGGGAAGCATGTGGTGAGAACTGTGAGGCGCAACAGTTTCCCTACCTGCAAGGAGTCCGGGATGGCCAAAGTATGACTCTTTCTCTCGACTAGTCTACAGCCCTTCTAGTTAACCAGGTATTACAAAACCCCTCCTCACCTTCTAGAGTCAAGAACTTTTCAGACAGTGCAGACAGCCTTCGACAACAACTGGAGATGATGGTGTGACGTCCAGCAAAACCAATGGACCTGGGACAACAGGCTTGAGCAGGGAGAAGTTAAAAGGGACCTAAGGCACCGTACTGAAAAGGGAGTTCTAGTTTATATGTAACATCTTTATTATCATCTTACTGATTCCTGAACGGACCAATAGCCCTCCCCTCTGGAAACCTGAAGTCCTGAGTCGATGCCCCCCTTGTGGAGATCTGCTCACTATTTCTCATTTAGGCATTGACCTCTGGTATTTTGAGCAGGAACCTGGCCATTGCATGGGGGGTGCCCATGTGACCATGGGCAAGTGGCATAAGTTTACCAGCAGGAGGCATTCTAGGCGTCTCACACTGTGAGGAAGATGCTACAAAGACGTTGTTTAACTCTGTAGGTCCAGCAGATAGAATGGTTGGAGCGTCGTTGGAGAGAATGCCCAGACTAGATGTTTGAGCAGAAATCTCCCATGCTCCCAATCCCAATCTCTATGCTCAGACAGATCTTATTGTTGTTCAGCGTATGAGATTAGCACTTTAGATTTACACTGGAAATATTTCATCACTAACATGTTCCTACTCTTTGCAATAGAATTTGGCACTGTGCTGGCAGACCAAACCATAGAACAGGGAGGGGACCTCAAACTGTCCTGTGAGGCGAACACAAATGCTGTAACTGTAACATGGGAGGTAAACTGTTTATCCTGGAGATCAGGAATGCTCAGGAGAAAGAAGATGAAGGGAGATATACCCTCACCCTAAACAACATCTCGGGCAAGATCTCCTGCTCCGCTACTATACATGTTGGTATGTAAGACTTCAAAGTGAAAAAAGAACAGAGGGTTTAGAGAACCTCCACAGAATGTACAGTTTCTATACTAATTAACATTTACAAACCAAAATTACAATTAAAAAAATTCTCATTCACCTGTACTGAATAAAAACAGAACAAAGACATGGTATTTAAAAAGGTTCAACTAATTAAATTGGAATATATTTTTTTTCTGGTTTACATGCGCTTTTTCTAAATGTGATGCCTAACATTTTCCAGAAAGTTGGGACAGGAGCATGTGTACCACAGTGATTAATCAACTATCTTCAATAACCATGTGGGAACACAGGGCACCGGTTGTTGTTGTAGAGGTGAGCATTGTTGCTTAATATAACACTTCAGCTAGTCACTGCTTCACCTTTACTTTGCTTTTTTACTATGAAGCCACGCTGTTCTAACATGCACAGTGTAGGTTGCTATGGTCTTGCTGAAACAAGCGTGCACGTCCCTAAATGGTATGTTGAAAGCCTATACGGAGGATAGCAGCATATACACTCCTGGGCTGTGATGCATGCATGCTAAAAAATTAAATCCACTTGACGGCGCGCGCTGGCGGTTCACCAAGTGACTGAGGAAGCTACTGACAACACAGCTTTTTTTGAAAACACAGGGGGAAAGCTCAGAATACAGAAAGTCACAAAGAGAAGGAGGAGGACAGCTTCCGAAATTATTAAGAGAATAATGAACAAGTTAAACCGAATTCTAGCTGGGCTGTCATTCGTGCTTGCTAGACATCCAATCACTGCTCCAAACGCTCTGGCAGTTGCAACGCTGACTTTCGTTTTAGACGTAACGGCTGTTTGCGGGGAAAGGAGAAACGGAGGAGCGGAGACGTGTGTTTTATTATACCGAATTCTGCTTGTCATTCAGTCAGAACCAAAATTACAAACGATAGCTGACTTTATTTATTCATCTACAGCTGAGATTATCTTTATTTAAAGATAAGTACAGTCACTTAATACGCCTGCTGATAAACGAGATATAACGATTTCAGCGCGGGGGATATAATAAACGATTTCAGGTCTACCATTCTTCTTTTCATCTATAAATAATGTAAATAGGGACTAATCTGGTTTTATTTAGCAGTTCATTATTTATGAGAGATGAAAGGCAAAGGGTCCTCCTACTGGAGAAGCTGTTAGGAGTGAAATTAAAGACTATAAGCGCTAATGTTCAGTATCAATATAATCCTGTAATTAAATCAGGCTCCAGTTCAGATCGATCATCATAAGCCACGTCTCTCTTAGTTCTGAAATATGTTCCTGTGACTCTGCTGACTTTCTAAATGAGGAGGATCAGATCTGAACCGTGTGCAGACTGATTACTAGATCATGTACCTGGAGAGAAAACATGAACCAATAGTCGAACAGTCGGCCGGGATGGGTGAATCCGATTCGACTGGCAAAATTCGGAGTCGGGTACAGTCCATAAATTAAAAGCAGAAACAAAACCAGGGTCGAGAACTGAAGACGAAGACAAACACTACAAAACACAAAGAACAAGAACGGAAAGGAAACACGGCTAGGAGTCACGAGGGGACAACAGGCTCAACCAACACAGGGAAATACAGCTCGTGACCAACACAGGAAAACAAGCAGCTTAGAAACCACAAAGGGACAACAGAGACTTCACAACCGGCAGAGCAAACAAAGGGGTCTAAATGGAAGTCCAGATTAGCATTAGGGGTGGGCAGACAGATAGACAAAGATGTGACACCTTAAGTAGCTCTAAAGAACAATGATTCCCAGGGTTCCACGATTAGCTTAAAGTAATGCTCACAAAAAATTACACCAGTCGGCAGCATGAACACTGAAATGTGTACGTCCTTGCAGAACACCAGATGTCAGTCTATTTACCAACGTTAACTCAAAAGGTTCTTTGTTTAATACGAGAGAAACACACTCAGAGCTACACCCTTGTATCCAACAGCGTTAATAAATGACGAGAGATGGCAGTGACGAATGCAGCACTCATTAAAGGAGCCGATTCGGTAACGCTTTGAAGCCTGACCAAGTCTTATAAACGTCTCTGTTGTCGATAGTTACGTGAACCACGTGTATCCGAAGGTTGAACAACTCCATTTGTGCCCAGCATTCCTGAATTCTGTCATAGCAGTCCCAATAGAATCATTCGACCAAGGAGAACCTGGGATGTCTCACACCAAGAGGGGAGCCATATCCGCCACAGCTGCACAAGAAGCAGCAGCTAGGTCCTCAATGCCCGAATGAGGAGCAGTGGAGGGGAGAGAGAGTTCAGCAGGCCACAGTTTGAGTTTGGTGGCTCCTCTATGAGCAGGCAGGTTGTGGGTAATTGAAAGGCAGGGATGACCGACCCAGGCAAACAAACAGACACCAGGTGAGCATCCTCACACTGGTATCTATGATCACGTCTGTCTGTCTGTGTATGGACTGCATAATTCCAGGAGTGCTATCTTGTAGTTAGATGTCTTCACATGTTATACAGTAATTAGAGCACATTAGATTTTGTTGTAGATGAATGAATGACGTCAGCTTTGGTGTAGATGTTTGTTTTTGTCTTGTCTTGTGTTCTGCCACCTAAATTCACTTGTGGTGTTTTCAGTTATTCTCATTGATGAGCACCTGTAATGATGTACATGTGTCTCTGACAGCTCAAATAAAATGATTCAGAAATGAAAACAGTTCAAAGTGACAAAGAGACTCCAGAGCTTCATTTCCTTCTGCATGGACCAACTGGAGCAGGAAAATCCAGCGCCATTAACACCATCAAATCCATTTTTGAAACACAGCAGTACATCAATTGTCTGGCTGCGAGAGGCTGTGGGAAGAGCTTCACTGGAAAGGTGAGTACAGGGTACAGATATGTTTCTATTTAAAATATAAATTATTATTTTCATTTGTAACCACAGCTGCAATTTGCTAAGCAGTAGTTATAATATTTTGAGGATTTTGAGCCTTGTTTAAATGTATTTTTTTATTAAAGGTTTGAGGACAATATTCATGAATCCATGACTTAAGGTTTCCGTGTTTTATTAAATGTAGAAACTTTTGTTGGCTAAGGAACATGAGAAGGTGATGTTTTAAAACTCATTGGGGACAATATTTTATAAAATGTAGATAATATTTCTACAAAATAAACAACAATAAATCGCTCCTTAATATCATTATCCAAGTTAAATTAATTCATTTTAGGCATCATACTTTTAATTTTGGACAAAGCGTAGAAATTCTGTACTCTGTGTGTGTGTAGGTTTGTGTCTGTGGGGCCATGTTAATTTCCCTAGGTGGACAAGTGCCAGTGTTAAGCTGAGCGTCCCTATGAACTGCATCTTCCCTGTGAAGAACTACCATGAGGAGACTCAGCTGAATGAGGAGATGAACTGCCTGATGCTGGACGCCTTAACACATCTTGTAAATTGGGCTGATGACTTCCTGAAGGATGAGCAGCACAAAATAGCAAACCCAGGATTTCTCATTTATTATATTCTAACCAGCCTTGCGCTGTACCCGACTGATTACATAAGGTCATCCTGTTGTGGTTCTTACATTTACTGCTACATCACTTAAGGTGGACCAGAAGAGATAAATAAGAAGCCGTGAATCTGAAGAGAACCTGTGAGCCTCTTAGGAGGGGAGCAAGATGAACATCCAGCCTTTTACTTTCCTGCTCGGTTTTAAAAGAGCTCAGACTACCTGAATAAGTGGGGCAAATAGTTGACCCGTTTGGAGGGTTCCTAAAAATTCCTAGAGCTGGTGAGGACACAAAGGCCTTGTATATTATGTATTAATTCATAGATACAGGAAGATGCATGTGTTCCACCTGTATGTATATTAAGTTAATTATTTATTTATTTATAATTGTAAGTATTATTTATGGTTTTATTTTACCTAAACTTGTCCAGTATCAATGATTATAGTGAGAAAAGGTCAATAGCCAGGTTCGGCCTTCTGTGCTGTTCTCCCACACTCTGATAGGTTGCCAGGTTTGCGCGCATTGCAATCAAGTTTAAAAAATAAATAAACAAACAAATACCTTACAATGCAATTAATTAATTTAAAATAGTGATATGAAAGCAGCTGCCTTGAGTCTATTCAAAATGATCATAAGCATAGAACACTGATGGAGAGCAGGTTCCATTAGCTAGAACCAAGCTCTGTACAACAGGTCAAGACAAGCTTAAAACTACATGAGTGCTGTTCCCTGATTGGTGGACTATTATTATTACTACAATTAATTGAAGACGAAGAAGAAATAAACAACAGTGTACATGTTAAACTGAAATCATCAATGAAAATGAATTAAACAGAGTGTAGTAGTAGTAGTGGTAGTATGAATTCTGTTGCCACCTTGTGGACACTAAGCACCACTACACCTCTACTGCTTCAGACGTTAATAGGAGTGCACAGCAGGGGGCGCTGGGCTGTTACAGTTCAGTTACTAGTGCTATTATTCTGTATAGATAGGTTTTCTATTCCCCCTTTTCCTGCTCCATCTGTTTTTCAGTCACACAGTTTCAGGGTTTTGCCTGACCTTTTCCACTAGTGACTTTAGTCAACCGTGTGTGTGTGATGGGTTACTTGCTAGACATGACAGCTGAGTGTCGACTGAGTAGTTTAAGGTTTCCTAAGAGATCTTCATAAGATGCTGTAAAAAATAAAATAAAATAAAACAATAGTAATAATGAATAATAATGAATTTACTGATGTTTATCTTAAAGCTTCACTGTAGAATAAAAGTGAAGACATCAAACTATAAACTAGCCCTCATGGAATCATACAGTCCACCTTAACCCCCTCCAGAATGGAATCATACAGTCCACCTTAACCCCCTCCAGAATGGAATCATACAGTCCACCTTAACCCCCTCCAGAATGGAATTATACAGTCCACCTTAAACCCCTCCAGAGTGGAGCTGTACAGGAGGATGGAGCAGCTTCCTTACCCTGCAGTGGAGCTGATAGAACAAGGTTTATTACTAAGCAGGTTTGGAGCGATTCTATTGGTCGGTCCATCATGAATATTCACTAACCTGAAAGGAGAACTAGAGCTTTTACACTGTGCAGAAAAAGAGATCAAAGTTTTTACACCACTAAATATATATTAGAGGTAGAGATATGGAGGAGTATCATACTGTGTACATCAGGAGTAGATGTGGTGTATCAGGATATGGACTGGTTCAGACTCTCAGCAGGTGGAGCTGTTCAGTGTACCACTGTATGGTCTTTAAGACCACCAGCTACACCCATTATCATTGTTCCACTTCCTGCTTTTCTGTATTGTTTATTATATTGAGCACTGACAGTAGAAAACCACTCAAACAAACAAAAAATCAGCTTTAAAAAACACACGACTGGATCTGCTTACACATTTCTGTGATAGAGAATGAATCCTACTACAACTGATTTTCACTTAAATACATTCTAAATTATATTTATATTAAATACAACAAATAAAAACTGTCTCTTTAATGAAACATTAATGTATCATGTATGTTTTGATAAATTGTACCTATAAGTACTTTTCTGTGCTTAAGCTGTTGTTCAGACATAAAAGCACCTGAAATATACACTCCTAAAGTAATAAAGGGAACACTTTGAAAACACATCAGATCTCAATGGGAAAAAAAAAATCATGCAGAATATCTTTCCTCATATAGACTGGGTAATGTGTTAGGAACGAAAGGATGCCACATCGTTTGATGCAAATGAAAATGATCACCCTACAGAGGGTTGAATTCAAAGTAGGAGTGAGAGCTGAATCAAATGACATTGGAGGTTTGGCTATAGATTTTGTAATAACATTGTAATAAGCAATTTAGTAATTTTTATTGTTTTTGAGTGGTATAGCGCCCCCTAAAGGCCAAACTGCACCAATTTTTGTACGTCATCAAGGTCTTAGTTGCCACATGTCTGTAAAATACTAAGTTGATCTGAGTAAAGACTGAGGAGTTATAGCACTATAGGCTGTAAATACCAAGGCCAAAGTGATTTGTTGATTTATAGAAGCCATGTTAAGTAAGAAAGTCAACTTTTTTTTGATAATTCTTTTCCTAGAGACTCCAAAGAGCATTTTAAGACCAGTTTGGAATGGCTATTATCAAAATCCAGGGACTAGTTCGAAAAGTAGCATTTTTAAACTGTTAAAGATTAAAAAATAACTATACATTTTTTAAACATAATTGTATTCACAAAATTGTTTGGAATACTCCAGTGCATGAGTGGAATGCATTTATTTGCGATTAGGGTGAAATTTATGAGATATACTTGATTTTCCAAAATAGCGCCACAACATATAAAACCCTTGGTTTTATAAGCGGGAATTTCTGAACGAATAGGTCAAAATAGCAGAGCAGTAGTCCATTTTCTGACACAACATGTAATTTCAAAGTTGTACAGGACTGAGAGCTGAATCAAATGACAGAGGTTTGGCTATAGATTGTGTAATAACATTGTAATAAGCATTTTAGTGATTTTTAGTGTTTAAGTGCTATAGCGCCCCCTAAAGGCCAAACTGCACCTATTTTTGTACATGTCATCAGACTCTTAGTTGCCACATGTCAATAAAATACTGACTTGATCTGAGTAAAGACTGAGGAGTTATAGCAATATAGGCTGTAAATACCAAGGCCGCAGTGGTTTGTTGATTTATAGAAGCCATGTTAAGTAAAAAAGTCAACTTTTTTTTTTTATTTACCTAGAGACTCTAAAGACCCTAAAAAAGACCCTAAAGAGTATTTTAAGACTAGTTTGGAATGGCTATGATCAAAATCCAGGGATTAGTTAAAAAAAAGTAGCATTTTTAAACTGTTAAAGATTAAAAAATAACTATACATTTTTTAACACAGTTGTATTTACAAAATTGTTTGGAATACTCCAGTGCACGAAAGAAATGCATTTATTTGGGTGAAATTTATATGAGATATACTTGATTATCCAAAATGGCGCCACCTTGTGGCCAAATCTTTCGAAATTTTACTGGCTGTTAGGAAGTGCCTCCAAACACACACCAGTTAAGTTTCATGCTGATTGGTTAATGTTAAGCCTGTCAAATGCCTACTGAAAGCTGATTGGCTAATGGCGTCCATAATTTTTAATGTATCAAATTGTCCTCAAAGATTCACTTATAGACTGTGTCAAAGATGAAGCCTACAAAATTCCAGCTCAATCGGAGTTACGGTTGCTGAGAAACAGTTATGTAGCCTTTATAGCGCCCCCTATCAATCTAACTGCACCATATTCGATAGGCCACCCCAGAATCATATCCTGAACCAAATTCCAAAGTTTCAAATTTTTTGGGTGAAGTATTTTTGAGTTACAGAATTTTTAAATTAAGTATTTAATTAATCTAACTGCAACCGAAATTCACTCAATAGCATTTCTAAAGTATACTTTAGTTTGAAATACATTTATTGACCTGTGTTTACAAATATATCGGACACACCCTGCAGAGCAAAGTGAAAGAGAAACAGGTAGGGCTGGCAATGCAAATGTCCAAAGAGAAAGAGGAAGTATGCCAAGCCAAAAGCTCCCTATAGAAACAGATCTTTAGACAGAGGAGTAGATCTTTGCTCATCACAGAACCTGCTTCAAGCTGTGTACAAAGGTAAGAGAGAGGTTAATGTTTAAAATGCCAGCTAATGTCATGTTTAGAAGCTTAGCTAAACTAGTGATGGGCCAGTGATAATCATGGCTAAGAAAGCAGGTAGAATGAAAATTGATAAGAATAAACACAGAGATAAAAATAAATGTGGATTGTAATACCTGAAAGATGATTTTAATGATAAGATTTGGTTAAATGATGAGGCTATACCCCTGGTGGTTGGTGAAGCTGTAAGTGGTTTTTGAGCTATCATTAAGACCCAAAGCCTATTACACTTAAAATATATTTTTTATTTTAATTTTAATCTGATAATGGATAATCAGCTGGGTGCAATGATATTTGTATCTGACTGCATTTAAATTCCACCAAATGCACTTAAATCACACCTTAAATGCTTCCTAAATAATACGTATATTGAGAGTGACAAATATACCTTTAAATATGCTTCAGCATTTTAAGTAATACATTTCTTAAAATTGTGTTGCAGCAGCATACTGGGATTAAATTAAAGGGCACTGTATTTTGCTGTAATAGTATTTTTGGTATTTTGATGTGATGGTTCAGTTTTGTTCTGATTTATTAGAATATATTAGCCTATACAATATAAAACCAATATGTATTTTCTTTCTTACAATAATATATTTCTAAATGTAATATTTGTGGAGGTAATAATAAATCAGAAAAAAAATATTTGACTAGATTTGGTCACAGGATGGAGTCGGGGCCCTGTTCACTTTAGTATTACTGTAGAATAGATACAAGCAAGTGTGCGTGATGAAGTGGCCAGTGAATAGATACGCTTATCAGGAGAACAGCGGCTCCCAGAAGGAGGTGTGGGATTGTAGTGCAGTTGGGAAGGAAGATAAAGAGTACCAGGAACAGAAATGCTGAGAGTGTGTGTGTGGGCGCTTTAGGGGTGGGGCAAATTCAAATTCTACTTTGATGGAAGGTCAGAGGAATACAAGAAGAGAATCTTTTAAAATGGTGTCCTTTACTGAGTGTTGACCGAGTTCTCTTACACTCCTCTGATCAGTTTACTCAGGACAGGGGTCCCAAGTGCAACCCTCTTCTTCCAGATCCCCAAAATGCATATAATATTTCTCCAATATGACCACACATCATTTCACACCATTCTTAAATTTATGGAAACTTTTAAACAGCTGGTAGTGTCAGCAGCTGGTGACATGATGATTCTAGGTCGTGTAAATGCCAGCACTTTTCACCATAATAATCACATTTATACAGAACTGTATTCACTTCCCTGTTTCAGAAATTGCTAATTCTTTCAGCCATCAGATGCACAATGCCCAGGCTTCTGTGGAATATAACGGTAGGATTGTTTAGACCCACACCTGGTGAGTTTAAACCACACACTACGAAACTTGCACACCACCACTCAAACAAGCATCGAACAAAGAGCATTATCACCAGTATATACTCATATTTTATGTTGTACAGAGGTGCAGGTGCTCAAAGCATAGTTTATAGTTGTAATGCAGAATGTGGAAGTGGCTCAGAAGTAACCCTCAGAGCTGTGACGATGCCAAGCTAAAGTTTGGGTGCATGGATGACCATGACGACGAGTTGCAGGAGTAATGGATGAGCGTCTGGAAAGTCCCTTTGGCTGAGAAATCAGAAGATTAGAGAGATCATGGGGAAACTCCTTTTAAATGGTCAACAGTTTCAAAGTCAGCACTCAGATCAAGTAAAAATAATATTCCCAAGTGTGTATGTAAATGAGAATCATTAACGACATTAATTAGTATGATTGGGTCAGAGTCCTGACTCCAGAGTTGAACTGAAGTAGCATTTTTTTCAGGGAGCTTTCAGGGGGCCTGACATGGTTTCAACTGAAACTGGGGCAATCTCATGATTAACAGTAGGACATTGAGTTACCTTTTATTGTTGGTACAATATGCATTCATAAAATTTGTGGGATCACGAAGCCAATCAAGTTTTCATTCAATTAAGCCTGTAATACAATCACTAGATAAGATGTGGTGATTAGGGATGACAAACGCTGACGCTGATTCACATCCCATATATATGATGGTACTGGTTTCCACTGTTCCACTGCAATCCTACAAATTATGTGAACTATAGTTTTTTTGATCTGATACCTTTCGTAAAGATCCATTTACTCAAGCCGTAATACTTTGAGTAGGGGTTTAAATTGCTCTACCCACCTTTTGCTCCTGTCAGAGCAAGATATTATAAGTGGATTAAGAAAATGTTTTGAAATTTCCTAATTTTGTTTGGGGCAGTTGATAGCTTGATGTAAACAATGATATCCCTGTTTTTTTAATGGCATCCACTAAGTACAATACTCCCCCACTGTCAGTGTCAGTTCCTCCCTTTAGTCCTCCACTGGAGTAACAGTACTAAAGTATTTCCCTTTTAATGTACTTAAGTATTGAGTGTAACAGGAGCATGATTTATTATGGCTTTAATGTCCTAAATGTTAAGGTAAACGTTATTGTTATTGTTAATGTTACTTAAAAGAAACTTTCACACACAGACCCTACATGGGAAATATTTAATCACTAACACGTTCCTCCTCTTTGCAATAGAATTTGTCACTGTGCTGGCAGATCAAACCGTAGAACATGGAGGGGACCTCGAACTCTCCTGTGAGGCGAACACAAATGCTGTAACTGCAACATGGGAGAAGGACGGGAAAAGACTTGCCTGTGTACAAGGAAAACACACCATGAGCCATACCGGTAAACTGTTTATCCTGGAGATCAGGAATGCTCAGGAGGAAGATGAAGGCACATACACCCTCACCTTGAGCAACATCTCGGGCAAGGTCTCCTGCTCCGCCACCATACATGTTGGTATGTAAGACTTCAAAGTGAAAAAACAAACTAGAGAACCTCCACCGAATGTACAGTTTCCATACTAATTAACATTTACAAGCCAAAATTATAATTAAAAAAATTCTAATGCTCATTCACCTGTACTGAATAAAAACAGAACAAAGACATGGTATTTAAAAAGGTTCAACTAATTAAATTGGAATATATATTTTTCTAGTTTATATACACTTTTTCTAGATGTGATGCCTGTTAACTCCTCCAGAAAGTTGGGACAGGAGCATGTGTATCACTGTGATTCATCAATTTTTCCTTTTTTTTTTTTTTTTTTTTTTTTAGTTATCTTCAATAATTATTTGGGAATATAAGGCACCGAAAAACAGTACACATCTATTTTAGATGGAGACAGAAGCCTGTAGTTTATTAAATCTATGCTGTTTGAGGGGTCACACTGAGATTCTTTAACAATGGAGCCAAACAGCAAGTACATTTACACGTTTAAAACCAAAGTGTTTTACAATAACAGTTTTCCTTCCTGTGTTTTCCATCCATCCATCCATCCATCCATCCATCCATCCATCCATCCAGTCCTTAATTCACAGTCCAACAAAAGCATGATCCTGTTAAAGACTGTGGAAAGTGATTGGGACAATATAATACAGTATCACATCTGGCTTTGTTTTCAGTCAGTTTGAGAAAACTGTGGGTCATCCAAATTGTGACATCCATGATACTTGAGTCTCCCTAAAGAACAATGATTTACTAAAGTTAACTGAAAAGGTTCTTTGTTTAATATGAGAGAAAGAAATTTAGAGCTAAACCCTGGACTCCCTTAATAAGTGACGAGTCAGTAAGTGACTCATTAAAATAGCAGATTCTGTACTGTGGAACGCTTTAAAACCCGAATAAGTCTCAAATGTCAATGATAAGAGTAAAAACAAACTTTCTTGAACTTGCCAAAAAACATCAAACATGAATTTTAACATGGGACGGTAGCTACTTGAACCACCTGTATCCAAAAGGTTGAACAACTCCATGCCTAAAATGCACAGGAAGCATGCTGGAGGCTAATCTTGCATTTCTAATTGACAAAACATTTAAACAGTTAAACAACCATGACTTAAACATCTCGGACGATACTAGTAACCAATCCTTCTTCCATTTGTGCCCAGCATTCCTGCATTCTTTTCTACCAGTCCCAATAGAATCATTCAACCAAGGATGAGATCTAATCCTGGGATGTCTCACTAAGAGGGGAACCATATCCACCACAGCTGCACAAGAAGCAGCAGTTAGGTCCTCAATGCCCGAATGAGGAGCAGCGACAGTGTTCCTCTAAGCCAGTGCAACCAGAGTTTAGCTGAAGTTCGACCAAACTTTCTAGAAAGATAGCCATAGGCTGTGGAACTAACAGTGAACTAAACATACAAGGCATATGATCTGTTAGTGTGTTAAAGCTGCTATACATTTCAGTAGCCAGATCATCAACTAGCAGCCATGTTTCAGCTAAAACCAGCTCGAGATATAAAAGTAATTTAATATGAAGGACTTATTCGAAGTTCACTGTAATCTAGAGCATGCCATTTTTACTGTTGAGATGTATTTGCCAGTCGCCCATGGTGTGTGTGTTCAAGAGGTTTTGAGTGTGGTGACTCCCCTATGAGCTGGCAGTTTGTGCGTCACAGGGTTATTGAGAGGCAGTGATAGACCCAGGCAAACAGACACCAGGTGAGGTTTTGTGCGAAAGAGAGGTGAGGTATCCTCACACTGGTGTCTGGCACTCACTGCTCCATGTGGTACAGCAGGACGAGGGATGGATCCTCGCTCCCCATGGAAAACTGTGGATGAAGTGAATCTTTGGAGAATGCTCTTTACCCAGTCATGAAACCACAGCGTGTTACCATTTCACCCGAGTTCCAAAACAGAACATCATTCCACAAACTTCCCTTCCTCTTACATTGCCCTTGTCCCAAATGTTTTGCAGGTATCACAGTTGAAATTAGCATATATTTTTTAAAATGTGATTTTTTTTCCATTGTGCTTCCAAAATCACTGCTTTGGATTTTTAATTTGCTTACTTTATGGTTGTAGTTTGTCATGAGTTTATACACAGATTTGTTTTTTATAGCACTCAAGGAATGGAGGAAAATACCACAAAAGTAAGTTTACATTCATTTTTTGTGTGTTATAACTTAATCAATGATTAAAAAAAAAAGGTTTCATGGTTAAATGTCTCTGGAGATTAGATACACTGGACTGGAGATATATAAAGTCATATCAGAATTTCATAACCACCTACCTAATAACGTAGAAAAACAGCCCTGGCTCGGAGTACATTAGTGAGCATAGTAAACCTAGATATAACACTTGTGTCACTGCTGTTCTGCTGAAATCACTCATTCACCACCCTTGTGTTGTGAGGTGGGGCATTATTCTGTTGATAGGTAGCATTACCAACCGGGAAGAATCATTCAACACTGTATCCAAGCTGCTTTATGGTGACTCCCATGTGCCCACTCAGGTGGTTCAATAAAGGGAGAATGAGAGAGTAATTAGCAGGACAGACGGGTAGATATTGCAACTTGATTCAGAGCTTGTAAATCCTGGTGGAAAATTCCTCACTGCTGGTAGCTCCTCAATGTTGAAAATTCATCAGGATCAGCTTACAGAGGAGACAGATGAGAGGAAAACAGTTTGTAATTGAGTCCATTTCATGAGAGAGATGTTAGAAAGCAGCAGTGTAAACAGCTTAAAGCTTGTCCAAACTTAAGTTGAGTCTAGTTTTAAATGTAGAGAGTGTGGCCCGAACAAAGAAGGGAGATGATTCCACACTTCTGGGGCTACAGGAGAGAACGTTTGACCACCTGCTGTGGTTCTTCTAATTCTAGGGACTGTCAGCAGGCCATTATGTTGAGACTGGAGTGTACGTGTGGGTTTGTATGACTGAAGTAATTCACTAAGATACTGCAGGGTCATTTAATGACTTAAGATAAGATAATCCTTTATTGATCCCACAGTGGGGAAGTTTACAAATGTTAGAGCAGCACAGAGGAAAGAACAGAAGTGTCAGGAAACAAATAATAAGTAAGATCTATATACACAAAACACAATCTAGATTGACCACTCCACCATTTACACTCCAGACTATGATTTTGTAGTTTGTGTAGTATAGTTTGTTGTAGTTTACTTGTAGTGTGTGGACTGCAGGATTTCAGTATTAATTAAGATCATGGAGGCCAAACGGGGCACAGACGTTTGGGTCGTTCTGGTAGGCTATTTATAGGAGCATCTATAGTAGAGGCAGTGATATTCTGCTTATGTTGGTAGCGGGACGGCATCCAACATCATATTTGAAAAGTTAGAGATAGTACTTAATCTGAAGTCTGGTTACAGCGATGAGTAGGTCACGAAGAATGTCACGGTTCTTGTGTTTTGCATGTATACCACCCTTCACATGGTACCCTATTATGTCCTTTTGGACATCAGTCAAATCACGTCTTTTGCCCATTATAATCGTCTGCTACAACTGAATAGTCTGAGTTCATTCCAGTTCATAATATTCTGATGTGTTTGTGTGTGTTCCTTCTGTAAAGTTCCATTTTGGTGGTTTCTAAGGTGGACTGCATAATTCCATGAATGCTATTATATAGTTTGATGTTTATATGTGTGCATATAGAATTTGAGAACATTAGATTTGTGTAGATGAATGATTTGTTGGTGTGTTTGTCTTGTTTTACCACAAATCTTTTCAGTGTTGATTCTCATTGATGAGCAACTGTAATGTACCTGTTGTGTCTCTGACAGCTCAAATAAAATGATTAATAACTTAAAACAGTTCCAAATCTGTGACAAAGAGACTCCAGAGCTTCATTTCCTTCTGCATGGACCAATCGGGGCAGGAAAATCCAGCGTCATTAACACCATCAAATCCATTTTTGAAAAGCGGCAGTACATCAATTGTTTGGCTGCAACAGCGTGTGGGAAGAGCTTCACTGAGAAGGTGGGTACAAAAATAAAATATAATATTCTTAGTCATTTGTAACCACAGGTGCAGTTGACTAAGCAATAGTTAGAATATTTTGAGCATAGCCTTGTTTAAATGTATTTTATGATCTTAAAATTGATTTGTTATGCATTCATGAATCCATGACATTCAAGCTTTCTGTAAGTTTTATTAAATGTAGAAACTTTTGTTCACTAAGGAACATCAGAAGGTGATTGTAAAAACAATGACTTAGTTTTAGAAAAATATACTTCTAAATAATAAATAACAATAAGTAGGTCCTTAAATCATTATCCAAGCGTGTTTCTTGCATTTTGCCAGAAAGCATACATTGTTCAGCAGAGTTGCATACAGTTAAATCTGATTATAAAGTTAGCACAACTTGGCATATCTGTATGATCATGCTCCCAAAAGTTGATGTACACTCGAGTGTGATATTGACACCGCCTAATAAACAGACGATTCAAGAGATTCAAGTGCCAGTTTAACTGGTTACCTTCATGGGTCACACTGGGTGAGCATAACAGCACCCGGCCCACTTCTGGCAGGAATAATATTAATCAGCAGCAGCAGCAGCAGCAGCAGCAGCAGCAACCTCCACCAATGAACTAATGTCTCAGAGACTAAAAGGGAAAGCAACCAGTCCCATTGCTAACTGCTGACAACAGAGCTGACAAAGCTGGCTTGATTAAAATACACTATAAAACTACAATTAAGATGAAAGATGTTAGTTTGTTTTGAAGGGAATACATTTTCTGTGGCACCATTTCTCTGACACGTTTATACACATACCTAGATAGTCCAACCCAAGGCTTTTATGCCATCAATCACAGTACACTCCTCAGCTTTCAGGTATATACTGTGCTTGACGTGGTGATTTCTCTGGTTAGTTCTGCAGCATGTTTTAAAAATTGCACCACACTTGGCTAGTTTCAACTTGCCCTTGCCTTGATTGTATATGGCTTAAACATAAATGGCATCAATTGAACATAAATTAGTACTGTGTAGTAACATTGTAATTCAGTTCCCTTAAAAAGTACTTAGTTTGGTACGCAAGCATCAGCGAGAAGTATTGTAACATTGCTAATGATGCCTCAGGCTTTATTAGTTATAAGGTTTATGCACAATAATAGTTGTGTGCAATTACTTTTTGGAAAAGTAAATGTACTATTACTGTTATTTATTTTCAGTACCAGAAATACGCTGTGGACCGCTTTGTCTTCCATGATGTGATGGGATTGGAGGTACTGGAGAAAAAAGGGGTGGACCATGAAGACATCATCCAAGCCTTAGAAGGCCACATAGAACATGGCTACAAGGCAAGAACAATGCACGCGTACACACACGAAAGCACGCACAACAAAAATATTTTTCCATTAAGGATATCCATCACTTGATCAGATTGTAAAAAAGTATAACCCTTGTGATCCGGTAAATCCAGTGCGCTGTAGACACCACATCATCCCGTTTGGTGTTTTTTGTTTTTAGTTCGATCCTGAGTCACCAATATCTGAGAACAGCACCCATTACATCAAAAATCCCACTCCAGATAAGAAGATTTACTGTCTGGTGGGTGTTTTACCAGCAGACAATATAACAATGATTAATGATGAGGTCTTCAAGAAAATGAAGCGCATCCGAGAAGAAGCAAGTGAACTGGGTGAGTTTGTTTTAATTTGTCATTTAATGCAACCACCAGGTAAGACCTCAGACTTGGGATGGTACATATCGCCTCACTTCTTTAAGTGCTATTGAACACAAAATAGCGAGACAAGGCAGAGTCAAAAAACAAGCCAGGGTAGAAAACCAAACATTGAGCAAATTCAGTCAACCAAGTTTAGGGAAAATCCAAAAGGCAAAACAGGATCATTAGTCAGGAAGCAGACAGGCCATCGGGTTCTTGATCATCAATACCAGTGTACTCCGACACTTTATTATTATTATTATTATTATTATTATTATTATTATTATAATTATTACTACTGCTATGGACACACACACAGTGGAGTGACAAACAGGTGGGTAAATCAGCATTCAGGGGATGAGGACCGGGAGTTCTTGAATTTCCCTCTGGGATCAATAATCCATCCATCCATCCATCCCATCCATCCAATTGGCGGGATGTGGGCATGTGATGTCATGTGGAGGTGAATTGTGGGAATGTAGTTTGGAGTCGGAGGTGGAAGGAGAACCTGGAAGTGTGACAAAAAGCTGTAGAATGATTTTAGTACTTTATATTGTGATCTGTCAGCACTTTACATCCTTCCAAACGACCGCTCTCTCAGCATAAAGATCTTATTCATCTTTAAATGAGACTGAACTTGTTTCCTACTCACCAACAACTTAATCAAATATTCCACTACAGCTTGTACAGGCACCATAATGTAGCACCATTTAAGGGGTTTGTCAGCTTGTTTGTTGCCGTGGTTTCTTGTATGTAAATATTAGTGAATCAATATTATTGTGCAACAGTTTAGGATTTTAGAATTCGGCTCGTTTTACCATCTTGTTTTGCACACGTGTCTAAAGTTCAGAGTATGGCTGTTTAATACACCAAATGCTCCATTCAACAATGGACATGTAATGTGCTAATGTAAATGTAGTTTATTTTATGGCACCTTAAGTAAACGTGTTTTGGTTTTCCCACTGGCGCCTGCAGGAATGCCTCAAGCGGTTTTATTAACAAGAGTGGACAAAGCGTGTCCGATGACAAATGCAGATTTGAGCAAGATCTACAAAAGCAAGAAGATTAAGAAAAAAGTGAGTAACACTTACTGTTTGAGATAATGTGGCTTTAGGCTTCCACTATAATAGAAGCTGAGAGCCCTCTGTGTGTGTGTCCATGTTTATTTCCCTAGGTGGACGAGTGCAGCGTTAAGCTGAGTGTCCCTATGAACTGCATCTTCCCTGTGAAGAACTACCATGAGGAGACTCAGCTGAACGAGGAGATAAACTGCCTGATGCTGGATGCCTTAACGCATCTTGTAAATTGGGCTAATGACTTCCTGAAGAATGAGCAGCACAAAATACCAAACCCAGGATTTGCAAAACAAATATCAGAAACTATCTAAATCCATTACTCAAACATGGCAGATAAATTTCATATGCCAATTCCAAATTTACCAAATATAGACTATTAACTTAATTACACTTATCTTGTACTCTCCCTAACTGGCCACTTTATTGAAAACAGTGCTTCGTGGGCCACATTATTAGAAACTCTTAGTATAGTTAGCTCTAGGGTACAGTTACAGACTGTAGTCCGTCTGTTGTTGTAGTTTTATATCCATGTCTGACACTCCTACCAGTGAAACATGACCACCTCATTTTTAGACCCATGGTTGGGTTATCTGGCTATATAATTTAGTTCCAAAATCAGTTTCTTATAACACTTAAACCAGGGTTGCTCATGTTTGGCTTTGGGTAAAGCAGCATCCTCCTTCTGAATAGTTTTTAGATCAGAGGAGTTTTACATTTATTTAGCTTTAGTGACCCCAGGATCCTTCTGTCCTTGTCCTGACTCTCCATGATTGAACACTAATTTTTGGGGGGTACAAGGATGATCATCAAAATGTACACAGCTTATATAATTGATATTGATTGATTACATTTTCTCCACTAATGAATGCATCATGATCAGAGTTTTCTCTTCATCCCTGTGTGTATTTACTGCAGTATGTGGGTCATTTTATTTGTAGTTTTTCTGCCAAAACAACAAGGTTAAGGGACATAAGGCATGTCACTATACTGTATCTGTAGAGTACATATACTGTTGAATCTAGCATATAATGTTTATTTGATTGAGATTATTATACTCCTATCAAATCATTACATTAAACTTATGATCAAATCAAACTGCAGTTGTGTCTGTCCAGTCCTCGTCTTCACCAGCTTATAGGACTCAAATCGCAGGTTACATTCCTGAGAACTTAAACCACCTGCATGGAGAGCTCTCTGACTGTCATCTCTATCCAAAAGCACTAGTATGCGTCTACCTTATTTACGTTTATTGACCTGTCTTATGTTCATTACGGCTGCACTAGAGCTGCCATATAATGCATTTACTAAATAACTAAATTCATTTGAAATATTTTGTGATGTGTAAATGATAAAATGTATGTGACTTTGGGCAGGGTGAAAAATGCCCAGATAAGCAAATGTACTCCCTATGATTTAGTCCTAGATTAAAACGAGCCGTTTTACCCTTTTATTGGTGAGCTCATAAACAGATGAGCTCTGCTTTGTTTGGCTGGTTTACAAGTTTACAGCTAGACACTGCAATGATCCCCCAGACACCACAACAACAACAACAACTAGACGAAATAATAAGCCTCTGTGTAAATAAGCTCCACCCTCATGCTATTTAGTTAGCTATGCTAGTTATCGGAAGCTAATGCTAGTAGCTTATGTTGCCTATACTAGCTACAAGCTTTCCATCTGGACATCAACACAGTAGATTAAAGAGTATGCCTCAATTTACATTGAAATCTCAACATCTGTGTTCTTGCTAGTATTAATATAGATACTTTAACTTTCATTATAAAAAAAAGTTAACATGTTAATCATATTGCCAACTGTGACCGAATTTTGTCAGGCCGATATACTATACTGTAGATGCAAACTCTGAAAACGTGACAACAGATGAGATGGCGCCCGGTGTGCTTAACGGCACATTCAGCTTTAAAAGCTTCCAAATGGAGGGCTTTCCACCAAGACAACAAGTCTGAAGTACCATCCTCAGGCAGAGACTACACTAGCACTGATACGGTTTCATGCTGGGCTTGTCTAACTACATTAGCAGAGCGCAGGCACGGCAAGTCTGTCAGAGTGACCGCAACCAAGCTAACCAATGTAATCGCTAAATGGCTCTCTATAAGGTGTTAGCCAGATCGCCTCAGGTGATCAATCCACACATGCACTCATTCTCATCACGTGTGCATTTTGCTGAGGAATGTGCTAGCCAGTTTCTTGAAGTTGTAAAGTGTGGGAGATATCAGACAAGGTCACCAAGCACACCTTGACATGCTAATCTTGCTAATAGTAGAATGCATGCAACAGCAACAGGAAGGATCTGGGAGACGTACATGAACCATGGGGAGGGAGATCCAAATGAATTATCGGCTATGCACGGAGTGAGCCATGGGCTGTGGAGAACAGCAGTGATTAAATAAGACGTGTTTATGATCTAATATTTACAGCAGCACTTTTTTACATCCTGCAGGATATACTGCCATCATGTACGAGATCTAAAAGATAAACTGGGTTTATTTACAAACAGCGTAAAGACAGAAAGGCGCCAAGGCGATAGATAACCCGAGCAACAAAACCAAAGCAAACGAAAGAGCAGGGAGAGACAAAACTAGGCAGACACCAAGAAGTACACAAACCTGCCAGCAGGTAAGCTGGAAGGACAAAAGGCACCAAAAAGTGGCAGAAGTACTCATGCTCCTTACTGAACTACTAGTAATCTAGTAAACCAAATACTGAAGTAAAAGTACAGCTCACATTTTTTACTGCAGTAGAAGTATAAAAGTTCAGACTCTGAAGTGTACCGAAAGAGGATTTAAAAAAAAAAAAAAAAAAAAAATTAGAAGTGTTTATTTTAAAAGTCCTAATTCAAATGGAGGCACGTGAGAAAGGAAGGTAAACGTGAAAGAGCCTCGGAAACTTTGCTCATAGAAACGTTTTCTGTACATCGTGCATGGCAGCTCTCCATTTTCCAGTAATGGGAAGAAATAAGGAAGTTATAACCACTTAAGGAGCAATACACGGAACTGAAACTGAAAACTAACAGGGTTTCCCCACAGGACCTAGTTAGGAGAGGAAGAAGCTGGATTTTACTCCCTTATTTTTATATTTAAATTCCCATCCCACCTGCAGCTAGAGTCTGCCCTTACATTCACCACTGCATCACTTGAGGTAGACCAGACAAGATCAATAAGCTTTCTGAGATCAGCAGCCATTACATCAAACATCCCACTCCAGATAAGATTTACTGTCTGGTGAGCGTTTTACCAGCAGACAATATAACAAGGATTACTGATGAGGTCTTCAGCAAAATGAAGAGCATCCGAGAAGAACAAGTGACTTGGGTGAGTTTACATTTCAGTTTGATATTTCATGAAACCACCAGGTAAGACCTCAGACTTGGGATGGTACATTCGAGTTCATCTGTGCCATTAGATTCTCATTAATGATTCAGTCCTGTACTGCCATCAGCGTCCCACTAAAGAACAGCCCCAACATATTCAGAGTAACAGTAAAACGGTCAAGAACAGAGATGAAACCTGTAGAGGGTGGTGTGTGATGTGGGCACCAGACTATAGGGATATCTGGACTGGCTTAAAGTGGTAGATAGGTTGAGCAGCACTGTGGATAGTCCAGTTTCAGCTTGTACCAGACAGGCCGCAGAATGCTTTTACATTGTTCTGTCAGCACTTTTACATCCTTCCACGGGACCGCTTTCTCAGCATGCATCATATTCATCTTTAAACACTCACCAACTTCTTAATCAAGTATATATATATATATATATATATATATATGAATAAATAAATAAATAATTCAGTTCCAATTCAGTCCCCCAAGACACTTAAACCAGGGTTGCTCGTGTTAGGCTTTGGGTAAAGCAGCGTCCTCCTTCTGAATAGTTTTTAGATCAGAGGAGTTTTACATTTATTCAGCTTTAGTGACCCCAGGATCCTTCTGTCCTTGTCCTGACTCTCTATGATTGAACACCAGCATTTTTGGGGGGTACAAGGATTATCAAAAAGTACACAGCTTATATAATTATTTTTTCTCCACTGATAAATGCATCATGATCAGTTTTCTCTTCATCCCTGTGTGTATTTACTGCAGTATGTGGGTCATTGTATTTGTTTTTTTTCTGCCAAACAACAACAACAACAACAACAACAACAACAACAACAACAACAACAACAACAACAAGGTTATGGGACATAAGGCATGTCACTATACTGTATCCGTAGCGGACATATACTGTTGAATCTAGCATATGTTTATTTGATTGAGATTATTATACTCCTATCAAACCATTACATTAAACTAATGATCAAATCAAACTGCAGTTGTGTCTGTCCAGTCCTCATCTTCACCAGCTTATAGGACTCAAATCGCAGGTTACATTCCTGAGAACTTAAACCACCTGAATGGAGAGCTCTATGACTGATCTCTATCTAAAAGCACTAGTATGCGTCTACCTTATTTACGTTTATTGAACTGTCTTATGTTCATTACGTCTGCACTAGAGCTGCCAAATGCATTTACTAAATAACTTAATGAAATTCATTTTAACTATTTTCTAGTGTGTAAATGATAAAAAGGTATGTGACTTTGGGCAGGGTGAAAAAAGCCAAGATGATAAGCAAATGTACTCCCTACGATTTAGTCCTAGATTAAAACGAGCCGTTTTACCCTTTTATTGGTGAGCTCAAAAACAGATGATCTCTGCTATGTTTGGCTGGTTTACAAAGTTTACAGCTAGACACTGCAATGATCCCCCAGACACCACAACATGTGGAACTAGACAAAATAAAAATAAGCCTCTGTGTAAATAAGCTCCGCCCTCATGCTATTTAGTTAGCTATGCTAGTAGCTTATGTTGCCTATACTAGCAACATCAACACACAGTAGATTAAAGCTAGCCAGTTTCTTGAAGTTGTAAAGTGTGTGAGATCAGACAAGGTCACCAAGCACACCTCGACATGCTAATCTTGCTAACAGAAGAATGCATGCAACAGCAACACGAAGGATCTGGGAGACGTACATGAACCATGGGGAGGGAGATCGAAATGAATAGGCCCTTTTCACAAAAAAGCGGAAATACGTTGACGCTGGGTAGTACAAGTTCCTGTACTCCCGGCTGACCATGATATATTTAACTTCATCGCTGTCGAGACTGAAATTTGAGGATGTTTCCAGGATTGTTGGAAAATATTCCTCATAAATAGACTCTAATATGAACAAAGGCTACAAATTCTTTGTTGAAGAGTTCCTTCACAGCTATCAGGGTTAAGAAGGAAACGCCAGCTAACGTTAGCTTTGTTTACATCTGTGCTAGCTAGCTAACTAGCATTTAATGTATATGCATCATATACTAGCGTTTAATGTTATATGTGTCTAGTTTAAGCAAATAGTAAATATTATGAATGAAACTGACTGCTTTAGTTAACGTGATCTACGAGGCTGAAGTTAGCTCCTTCGCAGCTCCCGATTAGGTTAGCTAGCAAACCAAGTAACGTCAGCTAACGCAAGCTTTGTTTACATCTATGCCTGCTAACACGCTAGCACAACAAGCTAATCCTCGTCACGGGAATGGTAGGCTAAGTGTTATTGTTTATTCAGTGTCCAATATAGTCGACAACAAGGTGATAGTCAGAGCTAGATGCTACCGATCGATGAGGAAGAACGAGGAGCCACACAAACTTCAGGTTATACATGGTCTGCTGGTTGGCTTCTACTCCCCGGCGAGAGCTTGCTCTTTCAAACGCTGACAGCTTATGAGGCGGGACGTGAAAATTGTTCCACTGAAACCGAGTGGGAACAGCACCCGGTTTCAGCCGCGAGCTTCCCTCTATGTAGTCCGCAGCAGTGAAGTGCCGGCTGCACACAAAGGTACTCCCGCGCCGAATCACAAAGTTTACACCTTCATCTCTCCTTATCGCACGCACCCATTTTTTTTTCTTTTGCTCGCCATCAGCTGGAAAGCCATGGAAGCTGAGATACGGCTGCTTTTGTTTTGAGTTCGAACACCTTTGTACACTGCAAAATCTCTTGTTCTTGGACTCTGCCTTTACTGTTTAGCGGAACTAGCCTTACCCATCCGCGTGTTTCCGGAAAAAAGAATGCGGAAGTGTAAAAAGGGCCTATTATCGGCTATGCACGGTGTGAGCCATGGGCTGTGGAGAACAGCAGTGATTAAATAAGACGTGTTTATGATCTAATATTTACAGCAGCGCTTTTTTACATCCTGCAGGATATACTGCCATCATGTACGAGATCTAAAAGAGCGTAAAGACAGAAAGGCGCCAAGGCGATAGATAACCCGAGTAACAAAACCAAAGCAAACGAAAGAGCAGGGAGAGACAAAACTAGGCAGACACCAAGAAGTACACAAACCTGTCAGCAGGTAAGGTGGAAGGACAAAAGGCACCAAAAGGTGGCAGAAGTACTCATGCTCCTTACTGAAGTACTAGTAATCTAGTAAACCAAATACTGAAGTAAAAGTACAGCTCACTTTTTTTTACTGCAGTAGAAGTGTAAAAGCTCATGCTCTGAAGTGTACCGAAAGATTTTTTATTTTTTATGAGTGTACCGTATATAGAGACACACATGTGTTCGTTTACTGCCCCCTTGTGGCCGAATGTGAGTTAGGTTTCGTTTTTCCGCTATTTCATCATTCGAGCCTTGTTGCTCCTCAGTGTAACACGGAGACAATCTCATCGGCGTTTTAAGACTGGGGGTATCTTTGTCTGCAAGTTCTCTCATGTTAAGGTGGTGCAACATTGTTTTGAGGTGTAATATTTGAGTTTGCTGTGTCAGTGAGGCATAAATGTTGTTGGTATTAGCTGCAACTTAGCTTTGCGTGTTGCTAACCGCCGACTAGCTATTAGTGAATGCTAGGCTATTACGATTAAAACGCATTGTGGCTAATGCGTTCCTGTTGGCTGTGTGAACAGAAATGCAGCCCCAAGTTTAAACCTTGACATGTTTACCATAAGATACATAAGGTTTATGCATTTTCATTTAAGTCATGTATTTACTTTGAATGACTATATGCATGTAAGTGGACCAAATGTTGATACATATTTCCTTGTGTTTTTTTCAGTTTTACAATTAAAGATGAAGAACTTTCGACAGCCTTCAGTCTTTTTGTTAGCAATCCATCTGGCATAGTCAGTGCACACCTGTGTGAGGACAGAATAAGAAGTGTTCATTTTAAAAGTCCTAATTTAATTTCTAAACAAATCACCTCTTTTAGGACGGGAGACTTTCCATATAACTGGGCGTACATGAGCGTTTACACTAGACCTGCATGCAGCATCCACAGTAACAGGTCAAGTCAAAGTGAACTGTCATTCAGACTTAACAGGAGCGCCTAGCTGAACGAGCATGCGTTACTCCAAACTCTGATGTGCAAATATAAACATGGTGCAAACACATGAGAGATACTGGCAACATAACAGATGAAATTACACTTGCACATTACAAAGTTCATACATTCATCCAGAGCACCAGACACGCGTACGAGTTCCTTTACAAGAACTTGTGATTGACATTGCTGGGGTCCCAACTGAGATTAACCATGTGTCTTTATTTTAGTCATCAACAAGTTACTAATAAAATCATGTTTTAATTCTGTAGCTAACTTGCCCATTCTCCTACTGTCTGTGTTTGCTGCCCTTCCCAGATCAAATCATTCTTTAAAGTCATGCCTGGTTCTTCATCGTGATTGGTCTTTTGATGGAGGCACGTGAGAAAGGAAGGTAAAAGTGAAAGAGCCTAGGAAACTTTGCTCATAGAAACGTTTTCTGTACATTGTGCATGGCAGCTCTCCATTTTCCAGTAATGGGAAGAAATAACCACTTAAGGAGCAATACACCGAACTGAAACTGAAAACTAACAGGGTTCCCCACAGGACCTAGTTAGGAGAGGAGGAAGCTGAATTTTGCTCCCTTATTTTTATATTTAAATTTCCATCCCACCTGCAGCTAGATTCTGCCCTCATATTCACCGCTGCATCACTTGAGGTGGACCAGACAAGATCAATAAGAAGCTGTGAATCCGAAGAGAACCTGTGAGCCTCTTAGGAGAGGAACACCATGAACATCCAGCCTTTTACTTTCCTGCTCGGTTTTAAAAGAGCTCCGACTTCCTGAATAAGTGGGGCAAATAGTTGGCCTGTTTGGAGGGTTCCTAAAATTCTTAGAGCTGGTGAGGACACAAAAGCCTTGTATATCATGTCTTAATTTAAACCTTAAATAGATACAGGAAGATGCATATGTTCCACCTGTATGTATATTAATTTAATTATACTATTATTGATAGTAGTATTTTCCTCTAAACGCATGTCCAGCATTAATGAAGATACAGAGGAAATGTAGTTGTCAATAGCCAGGTTGTTGTTTGGGTGGTGATGGCGATTGGGGAGGGTGAAGGATGGCCGAGCTGTATTTCCAGTTGTAATAACTCATTGGCAATGTGTTCTGTATTATTTCTGTTTCTAAATAAAAAGTGGTAATCATAAAAAGAGCTCTGACTACAGTTATGACTTTCTCACTCCCCATTTCCCTCGACTGCCGGGTGTATGACTAACCCGTAGCCTACTCTCTACCGTGTCCCTGTCTCTCCATATAGCGACTGTGCTGGTTAAAGCTGAGGGAAGTCAAGGAGTCGTGTATCTCTAAACTAAGACTATGGAAGCCATTATTTTCAAACTCAGCATTGTGCTGGCTTTCTGTGCAATCCATCATCTCATCTGCGCTCTCTACTACTTTCATCCTCTAATCCAAACCTCACCATTTCCTCCTTCATTAGTCAAGCCACTTTGTGTTGACCTGTGCTGCTCTCCCACGCTCTTACAGGTTGCTAGGTTTGCGCTCATTGCAATTGAATCTCAACAAAAAGTCCCTTAAAACGCAAATAATTAATTTTATATAGTAATTTCAATCAGAATCCAAATCCACCATCTTTAATAGCTCATTAATTAGTCTGACACTGATGTATATTCAAATATATATGATACAGCATCATCATCATCATCATCATCATCATACACTGAAGGAGAACAGGTTCCATTAGCTAGAACCAAGCTCTGTTCAACAGATCAAAACAAGCTTAAAACTTCATGACCACTGTGCCCTGATTGATGGACCGATGAAATAAACAGAAAAATGTACATGTTAAAATGAAATCATTGATGAGAATGAATTAAACAGACTGTGGCAGTAATATGAATTCTGATGCCACCTTGTGGACACAAAGCACCACTACACCTCTACAGCTTTAGACATTACTAGGAGTGCACAGCAGGGGGCGCCGGGCTGTTACAGTTCAGATGCTACTAGAAGATAAGCAGTTCTGTATAGACTTTTTTTTAAAAATGGGTTTTCTATTCCCCCTTTCCTGCTCCATCTGGTCTTCAGTCACACGAGTTTTTACTGTTTGGAGGGGACATGTGCTTTTGGGAACTCGTCTGAGGCAAGGCGCGAACCCCGACCTCAGCAGTGGAGGGGTGTCAGAGAGAGTTTTGTGAATGGGAGTGTGAAAAAGACAGGAAGCTCAAACAAAGGAGAAGAGGAATATTTGTAAAGAAACAGAAACAAAGAAGGAAGGGTCAAACAGAAAGAGGATCTCTCCGTTTCTGGGTCTCAACGTTTATCTTCTCTCCTTTAGTTTGACCCACATGCCTTTTCTCTTTTCCAGCACGTGTCCTGCCTCTTTCTTTCTTTCTTTCTTTCTTTCTTTCTTTTCGTCTCTTCTTCTGTCACTAATACCGTTACCGGCTACCCCTCTACAAAGGTGTAGCAGTTAATGGCTGCTCGCTTGAGGCTTATATAGCCGGTACACCAGGTGCAGCTCATTCGGTGATCAGCCCGGGGCATACTGGGGGTTGTAGTTCCGGGTTGTAGTTGCCACGGGGAGGCCCCGCCGCTGTCGCCCTCTCCTGGCAACAGGCGGCACTGCCCGAACCTGTGCACTGGGTTTGCTCTGTTACAATCGTCTTCTAAATATCTCTTCATAAAATAGTAAACATGATAAAAAGTAAAACCCGCTGTTTCATAATTCAAATGATTCATTCTGTAATTCAGTGTCAGGAACGCATGACGCATGTTTACAGCCCTTTAACTCGTACTTCACCCAAACCTAGGTTTCTGTTGTTGCTAGTGGGCTGCTTAGATGTTGCTACAAAATGAATTGGAGAGTGTGGGAGGAATATGCAGTTTGGTGGCTGTTGGGTAAAGGAGACTATAGGCTGAATGGGGATGAAAATGAATGGGACTTTATGGGAATGGGACCAATGTGGAATTTGTGCTCGGTCGTCTGCCCTGAGATAGTATGTTTGAAACGGTGTCTTGTTGATTAAGCGGAAGTACAGCAGGTGAATGTGGAGGGTTTCTTCCCATAGAGTCCCATTCATTTTCATCCCCATTCAGCCTATAGTCTCCTTTACCCAACAGCCACCAAACTGCATATACACACTGAAGGCTGGTCCCCGAAAACCGTATGTCAGATTAACACGCTGTCCACAAGCACACCATTCCCCATCAGACTGAACATTCCAAATTTGGAGCAGTGCTGATATGCTGATACTGCTGGTCTAACAGAAGGGTAATTGACCCTGACTCTATGGCTGGGAATCCACATTTCAGATCTTCACTGTGGGCAATCAAATTAAAAATCTAAAATGCAATTAAACACATTTAATTCATGTCTATTTCCAAACAGCCCTGGCGTCTATTTACCTGGTGCATTATGGGGCAGACTGGGGTCATTACCTGGAAAGAAGGCACTAGAAATCTTTAAGAACTGGATATGTCATTTATGAATATGACACAGTTCTGTGTGTGTGTTTTAGGAGTGAACCGAAGCAGCGGCTTTTGAAGACATGATATGAATAATCATAGATAGTGTATAGCTGTAGACACTTTGTATTGGTCTTTGGCTGGTTGCAGTTCTTGGGAATAAGATTTTTGCTCTTTTGAGATCTAATCTAGACGAGCCCTGATTGGATATCTTTAACCCTAAGCCTAATCCTTGACCATAGCCCCGATTTAAATGTGTAGAGTAATAGCTCAAGATTCAAGTTTCTGGGTCTTATCTCTGAACCTGACTGACCCAACAGCCACAACTCCGGACATCCAGCGAGCAGTGGTGTCCTCCATGAGTCGTCCTCCAGCACCATTGGCAGACGGGCTCGGCAAGCGACGGCTAGGACTACTAGGCACACAGACCGTTACACACGTTTAACTGCAACACCACGTCACCGTCACCAAAGGGACTGCAGTTTTGGTGGTGCGTACACAGACTGTCATGGAGTGACTCATACTGGCCGGACGGTTCATCTTCAGTGACGAGTGCCCGCGGATGTTTAGTCTAGTCGGGTGGAGACGACCCAACGAATCCGTTCGTGTGAGGACACCCGTGTGGTCGCACACCGACCGATGAAACGGTCTGTGGTCACATCTCGTCCAAGAAGGGCCACCGGTGTCCCTCCACCAACGCCACCGCCTACCGCAACCATCTGCAGGAACTGTGGTGAGGATGTTCAAGCTGCATGGGACATGGATTCATCACAGGACTACCATTAGGAACCTCTACAGACTCCATACCGAGACGGTCTGGTCGTGTTTACGTTGGGTTACATTTAGCGAACACGGCGGCACCCAGACGCCATACTAAGAGAACAGGACTTCACAGTTGTAATGTGTAGCTCAACAAATATTGATCATATCAGTCTAAATTTATCATCAGTTATTGATCCTGGTCACCTTTATCTTCCTTCCCAACACACCTGCACTCCCACACACCTCCTTCTGATTTTTTGATGAAAAATACACAGCTGTTTGTAAAAGAGTTCAAGCATTTTACCCAGACAGCCATATCGTAATCGGCTTTGCTGGTCAAAACACCTGAGAAGTGTCTCATTGTGACACGCCAGCAAGCTCGGGCCAGTCACTATGACAGTTTAGTAATGGGACCATCAGTTGAGCCATGTTGTCCCCTCATATTTAATCACTGGTGTGTACATCTAACCACTATACATCCTTAGGGACACGGACATGCCATATTTTCGAGGGAAATGAACACACAGTGTCAGCTTTGAACAGGAAGCAACACGTTTATTAATGTTACTGGAGAAACAGAAACAGAAAGCACATAGAGAGGAAATGTAATCAGGGCTTGTCTGGCAATGGAGGCAGACATATTTTACGTAACTCGTTATTTTGGCTAAAACACATTGTGCATTCTGTCCAGTCTTTGACCTTTGTACAGTGATAAAGAGGAACCTTTGTATTTAATAAATTATAGCCTTTAAAGAACTCTTTATCTGTCTTCTCCAAGTCTTTTTTGAACAGTTCACGGAAAACAAAAGCTTTTGGCCCTCTATGATTAATGAACATGTCGAGGGCACAGCGAATGTTGCGCTCTTTTCTTTCAGGGTTCAAGCAGGTGCTCAAACATGGGGAGAGGTAGGAGTAGAAAACCACACAGCCCTCTTTGTTTTTGTTCAAGAGTTTCCTCATGGGGGATTGGTCCGGATCTTCTGGATTCAGCAGAAGGTACTCGGAGTGGTATTCATGACCACGGCCGTCTGGTTCTCGTGTTGCACCAATCATCTGTTCCCCTATATATATGTACTTGTCACTATTCATGGACTTGACCACATCCTTTGGTTCATATTTATTAAAGAAGCCTTTAATGTCTTCAGGATTGAAATTTTTCTCACACAGTCTTTGGTCCACGTTGATGGCCAGCACAAACTGTCCACCTATCCGATACCTAAACAAAGGAAACTGTGGTAAAATGCCATATTACAGCTGACACACACACACATGCACACACACAAACACAGACACACACACACAGACACACACACACACACACACACACTCACACACACACACTCACACACACACACACAGACACAGACACACACACACACACACACACTCACACACACACACACAAACACACACACACACACACACACAAATACACACACACACACCAACACACACACACCCACACACACACACACACACCCACAAATACACACAAATACACACCAAACACACACCACACACACCAACACACAAATACACACACACACACCACACCACACAC
>JAMWET010007355.1:0-30972 GCA_024036415.1 Prochilodus magdalenae | reverse complement strand
CAGTGTGCGTGGTGTGAGTGGGGTGTGTACAGTGTGTGTGGTGTGAGTGGGGTGTGTACAGTGTGTGGAGTGTGTATAGTGTGGGGTGTGTGTGTGTGTAGAGTGTGTGAGGTGTGAGTGGGGTGTGTATAATGTGTGGGGTGTGAGTGAAGTGTGTATAGTGTGTGGGGTGTGAGTGGAGTGTGTATAGTGTGTGTGGTGTGAGTGGAGTGTGTACAGTGTGTGGGGTGTGAGTGGAGTGTGTACAGTGTGTGAGGTGAGAGTGGGGTGTGTACACTTTGTGTGGTGAGAATAGGTTGTGTATAATGCGTGGGGTGTGAGTGAAGTGTGTATAGTTTGTGGGGTGTGAGTGGAGTGTATAGTGTGAGGGGTGTGGACAGCATGTGTGGTGTGTGTACAGTGTGTGAGGTGTGAGTGGGGGTGTAAAGCATTTGGGGTGTAATGGAGTATCTATAGTGTGTGGAATGTAGGTGTATAGTGTGTGTGGTGTGAGAGGGGTGTGTACAGTGTGTGAGGTGAGAGTGTGGTGTGTACAGAGTGTGTGCTTGTGAATAGGGTGTGGCGTGTAAGTGGAGTGTATAGTGTGAGGGGTGTGAGTGGTGTGTGTAGAGTGTGAGTGGGGTGTGAGTGGAGTGTGTATAGTGTGTGTGGTGTGAGTGGAGTGTGTAGAGTGTGAGTGGGGTGTGAGTGGAGTGTGTATAGTGTGTGGGGTGTGAGTGGAGTGTGTAGAGTGTGAGTGGGGTGTGAGTGGAGTGTGTAGCGTGTGAGTGGGGTGTGTACAGTGTGTGAGGTGTGCGTGTGGTGTGTACAGTGTGTGAGGTGAGAGTGGGGTGTGAACAGTGTGTGTGGTGTGAATAGGGCATATATAATGTGTGTGGTGTAAGTAAAGTGTCTATAGTGTGTGGGGTGAGAGTGGAGTGTGTATAGTGTGTGGGGTGTGAGTGGAGTGTGTATAGTGTGTGGGGTGTGAGTGGAGTGTGTATAGTGTGTGGGGTCTGAGTGAAGTGTCTGTAGTGTGTCGGGTTTGAGTGGGGTGTGAAAATAGTGTGTGGTGTGAATAGGCCATGTATAATGTGTGTGGTGTGTAAAGTAAAGTGTCTATAGTGTGTGAGGTGTGAGTTGGGTGTGTATAGTGTGTGGGGTGTGAGTGGAGTGTGTATAGTGTGTGGGGTGTGAGTGAAGTGTGTATAGTATGTGGGGTGTAAGTGGAGTGTAGAGTGTGAGTGGGGTGTGAGTGGAATGTGTAGAGTGTGAGTGGGGTGTGTACAGTGTGTGAGGTGTGTGTGGTGTGTACAGTGTGTGAGGTGAGAGTGGGGTGTGTATACTGTGTGAGGTGAGAGTGGGGTGTGAACAGTGTGTGTGGTGTAAATAGGGCATGTGTAATTTGTGTGGTGTAAGTAAAGTGTCTATAGTGTGTGGGGTGAGAGTGGAGTGTGTAGTGTGAGGGGGGTGAGTGGAGTGTGTATAGTGTGTGGGGTGTGAGTGGAGTGTGTATAGTGTGTGGGGTCTGAGTGGAGTGTCTGTAGTGTGTGGGGTGTGAGTGTAGTGTGTATAGTGTGTGGGGTGTGATGGAGTATCTATAGTGTGTGGGAGGTATGTGCAGTGTGTATAGTGAGTGGGGTGTGTACAGTGTGTGAGGTGAGAGTGGGGTGTGAACAGTGTGTGTGGTGTGAATAGGGCATGTATAATGTGTGGTGTGAGTGAAGTGTGTATAGTGTGTGGGGTGTGAGTTGGGTGTGTACAGTGTGTGTGGTGTGAGCGGGGTGTGAACAGTGAGTGAGGTGAGAGTGGGGTGTGTACAGTGTGTGTGGTGTGAGCGGGGTGTGTACAGTGTGTGAGGTGAGAGTGGGGTGTGTACAGTGTGTGAGGTGAGAGTGGGGTGTGAACAGTGTGTGTGGTGTGAATAGGGCATGTATAATGTGTGTGGAGTGTGTATAGTGTGTGGGGTGTGAGTGAAGTGTGTATAGTGTGTGGGGTGAGAGTGGGGTGTGTACAGTGTGTGTGGTGTGAGCAGGGTGTGTACAGTGTGTGTAGTGAGAGTGGGGTGTGTGAGGTGTGATTGGGTCGTGTATAACGTGTGGGGTGTGAGTGAAGTGTGTATAGTGTGTGGGGTGTGATAGGAGTATGTATAGTGTGTGGAAGTATGTGCAGTGTGTATAGTGTGAGTGGGGTGTGTACAGTGTGTAAGGTGTGAGTGGAGTGTGTATAGTGTGTGTGGTGTGAGTGGGGTGTGTAAAGTGTGTGAGGTGTGAGTAGAGTGTACAACGTGTGTGGGGTGTGAAGGAATATCTATGGTGTGTGGAATGTACGTGCAGTGTTTATAGTGTGAATGGGGTGTGTACAGTATGTTTGGTGTGTGTACAGTGTGGTGTTAGTGCAGTGTGTATAGTGTTTGTGGTGTGAGTGGAGTGTATATGGTGTGAATGGGGTGTGTGCAGTGTGTGTGGTGTGTGTGCAGTGTGTGAGTGCTGTAAGGTGTGTACAGTGAGTGTCTGGGGTGTGAGTGTAGTGTGTACAGTTTGTGTGGTATGTACAGGAGTGTGTGTGGTGTGCAGTGTTTGTGTGGTGTGAGTGTAGTGTGTGGTGTATGAATAGTGTGTGTGGTGTGTACAGTGTGTATGTGGTGTGTGTGAGTGCTGTAAGGTGTGTACAGTGAGTGTCTGGGGTGTGAGTGTAGTGAGTACAGTTTGTGTGGTGTGTAGAGGAGTGTGTGGTGTGTGAGTGTAGTGTGTGGTGTGGGTAATGTGTGTGTGGCGTGTGTGAGTGCTGTAAGGTGTGTACAGTGAGTGTCTGGGGTGTGAGTGTAGTGTGTACAGTTTGTGTGGTGTGTAGAGGAGTGTGTGTGGTGTGTGCAGTGTTTGTGTGGTGTGAGTGTAGTGTGTGGTGTGGGTAATGTGTGTGGTGTGTGCAGTGTGTGTGGCGTGTGTGAGTGCTGTAAGGTGTGTACAGTGAGTGTCTGGGGTGTAAGTGTAGTGTGTACAGTTTGTGTGGTGTGTGCAGGAGTGTGTGTGGTGTGTGGAGTGTTTGTGTGGTGTGAGTATAGTGTGTGGTGTGAGTATAGTGTGTGTGGTGTGTACAGAGTGTGTGGTGTACGTGTGGTGTGTACTGTGTGTGTGTAATGAGCGGTACAGTAAGAAGGACTATGTAGTGAATGGGGTTGACTGAGCTGTAGTTTGTTGAACAGGGCCCTAGTCATTCCCTATGGGAAAAATCGGTTTTCCGAGGAAAACTGTCGGAAAACCGTATGTCGGATCGCTTCAAAAAGCACAAGCACACTATTCGGGTGGCTGTAGCTTGAAAACTGTAGGAGGAGATACTGTTTAAATTTCGACAATAGAATAATAATAATAATAATAAGATTAACAAAAACAGTAAGTTGGCTTTTACAAGCCAACTTAATAATAAGATTAACAAAAACAGTAAGTTGGCTTTTACAAGCCAACTTAATAATAATAATAATAATAATAAGATTAACAAAAACAGTAAGTTGGCTTTTACAAGCCAACTTAATAATATACATCGGATAACAGTATAGTTGCGTTAGCAATGTGCAATCATAATAAAGTGTCTGAGTGTGGTGGTGTTGGTAAGGCTCACAGCTTGTTGAGGAATCTGATGGCGGCTTGTGGGTAGAAACTGTTCAGAAACATCAGAAACCGGTCTGATATTTATTAAGTTAGTAAGAGTAACTTTTCACTGTTATCTTTTTTTTTTTTTTGATTCGGGAAACAGACACAGTCTCGATTCTATGGATCCTATGTCTCTAGGCAGCTAGCAGATATTTGCCTGTTTGTCTGCTGCCTGGTCTTGGCCCTAGTTTGTTAGCGAGGTTATACCGGCAGACCTACTTCCTGTCTAGCTTTTAGTGTCTGTGAGGAGTTTTTCGCGAATGAAAAATGAATGTCAGTGCGAGCGTTTTTCAGAAACGTGAGGGGGGTGCTTCAGAGCATTGTTCTGTCCCACTTTGCTCCGTTTCATCACGGTACAACTCGGTGGTGAGTTTTCATTCTTTTCCTGAGGAGGAGACGCTTCGGAAGAAATGGCTCGTCAAGATCCGCCGGGAAAACTTCACCGTCACGAAGCACACTAAAGTGTGCAGCACTCACTTTACAGAGAGTGATTTTGTTGTGGGCACTAGCCGGAGACGTTTAAAGAAAGGTTCGGTACCGACCGTGTTCGAGTGGAACCGGCTTACTCAAACCAACCCACGACTCGGTGTTTGGGAAAGAAGAGAAAGGCCATCTAACGTTATTTCTCTGGATGACAGCTCGGCGGCGGAGTTACTGGACGTATCATTACAGCATCATGATTACGATGCGACGCCAGAACCCGGAGCCGTAGATCTTCTCATTATGAAAAATAAGGAACTTGAAGAAGAACTGCAGCAACTAAAGGCAAAACTGGAGGATCTCTCAGTCAAACAACGCTTTGGTCTGCAACGATTTGTTGGATCAGACGACGACATTCGTTTTTATACGAGGTGAGTTCATTATTTACTATTAGCAAATGTCTTATGTTAAAATGCCCATTTAGCTCACTAGAGAGTTGTTATTGACCGCATTTTGCACCAGGTGTGTTTGGAGCAGGAAAAAAACTTGAAAAGTACAGGATCAGGATTATGAAACCCTGATTTAGCTAACTTGTAGCTGTGTTTGATTAGATAATGCCCCAAATAGCTCCCCACTCATTGTGTAGTGCACTAAATAGAATACAAAATAAGTTTTGTTTACAAACAGTTAATGCACTTTAAGTTCAGCAGGCGAAGTGCAGCCTTTGCTTGAATACTAAAATATATCCATGGGGTATTCAATGCACTATGTAGATTTTGAAAGGACTGGCTAAAATTCAGTTCATGTTGTTATTTTGGTAGTGACAAGTATTTATATTTTCTTAAATCAGGTATTTCACCCTTGCTATCCATGTTGACAGTTCATGTTTTTTCTCCCTCACCAAGCTCTTAACACACCCTTACCATGTTTATCATTTAAGAACAACATGGTACAGGTGTGTTGAGAACTGGATTAGGGAAACACGTGCACTGTCTGGTGGAGTGCAAGGACCGACTTAGGAATCTGTGTTTTTATATATATATATATATATATATATATATATATATATATATATATATATATATATATATATATATATATATATATATATATATATATATATATATATATATGTGTCCTTCACACTCATTGTCTTTTGTTTTGTTTTTTTCAGTATAGGACAGTTATGCAATCACTAACATTGTGTCTGTTTAGATTTGCCACATACGACCATCTAATGGCCTTCTGGAGTCTTATTGAACCATCAACATCCAAAATGCTTCGTGTTGGTGGAGTGGAGGCTCCCACTTGAATGCCCCTGAGGAAGCAGTGTCAAGACCCACTGTAAGTTTTTAAGTACAGAGCAGCTATTATTCGGGATTGGATCAGATATAGCTGATCCAATGTATTTTTTTTTTAAAACACTCAGTTTTACTGCTGGCTGAGAAAAGTCCACTAACCCAGTGTTTCTCCAAACCTGGTCCTGGGGATTCCCTGTACATTTGAGTGCTTTCACTGCTTTAACACCCTTTGCAACTTGGAAAGTGTGCTGGGAGCAGCGAAGACGCTAAAATGTGCAGAACAGGGTGTCTACAGGACCAGGATTGCGCTTACCAATAATTTACAGCCAAAAGTATCATGTGTGCAGTGCTCTGTGACCACTGATGAATAACTAGACGACTAACAAACTGTACACAGACAGATCAGTTACTGTCTCTGACTTTACACCTACAAGGTGGACCCACATGGTAGGTGTGCCTAGTAAAGTGGGAAGTAAGTGGACACAGCAGCACTACATCACTGGATCAGACACAGCATCCACATTACCACACCACTACCACATCAGAGTCACAACAGTGCTGACAATGTTCACCCAAACAATAGCTGCTATTCATTGAAGAACAGGGTAAAATGGGTTTAATAAAGTATACAGAGAAAGAGACAGATTACAGTCTGATATTATAGAACTACAAAGTGCTATATGACCTAATCCTATATAACCTAATCAACTAAAAACATCCACAAAGAGTATAGTTACAAGGGTTGTATATTATTTTAATCTTTTAAAAATGTAAAAATATAAGTTGTGTATGTTTTCTCTTTGTTTTTGCCCAATCCAGAAGCTAACACCAATTGATGAGATGTTCCTCTTTCTGATGTACCTGTCGGTTGGCCTAAAACAGAGGGATCTCGGCCACAGATTCTTTATTCACCGCACCACTGTGAGCCGGATCATCATCACTTGGGCCAACTTCCTTTACACCCTGCTGGGATCCGGGTGTATCTGGATGCCACCCGAAGTCATCAAGGCTCACCTACCCAAGGAATTCTCAAGGTACCCAGACACACAGGTAGTGATCGACTGCACAGAGCTTCGCTGCCAGACTCCATCATCTTTACTGCTGCAGAGTGAAGTATTTTCAACATACAAGTCCCACTGCACTTTCAAAGGTATGTTGGGGATGGCACCACATGGAGCTGTGACATTTGTATCAGCACTCTACCAAGGGTTTATCAGTGACAAGGAAATCTTCAGGCAGTCAGGCATCACATCTCTACTGACACCTGACATGGCCATTATGGTAGACAAGGGATTCCTTGTTGATGACCTGGTTCCTTGCAAAATACACAGGCCTGCTTTCCTGCACAAGAGAACACAGATGCTGGAAGATGATGTGAGAGAGACCCAGCATATTGCACGTCTAAGGGTACATGTGGAGAGGATGATTAGACGAGTTAAAGAAAACAAACTATTTGACACTGTAATACCCCTCTCCCTCACAGGAAGTATCAATCAAATATTTACTGTAGCATGTCTTCTCTCTAACTACCAGAATGGTCCTCTTGTCAAGAAATGGGCCTCAGTTGGTGGAAAGGGCTGTATGAGTACAGAATAGATAACTTTTGCTCTTTCCCAAGGATACTTTTTACATTCATGTACAGGATGTTGAACTTTGTGATTGTTCTTGGGCTTTTTGTTATTATTTTAGAAATGCATTGAAAGCTGTTCTTTCCCAGACTTGTTACTGAACATCTAATGTGTTTCACTATTAATGTTTAATATTTAATATAAATGTTTCACTTGTTTGTTTGTACTTCAGCTTGAGGAAATGTAAAACAATGACAAACAAAATGAAGGAAAATAAATAATTTTATTTTGAAACAAAGTGCTTATGATTTTGTCTTTTGGATTGTTTTTTTATAAGATCAGAACTGTGTCAATGACATTTAAATGTTTTTGTATTCTACAGATCCTTATTGGGGTTTATAAGAACATTTTAAACAAATACAACAATATATACAAACATACAAACTGAATTTATAGACATCTGGGCATGTATACGTAAAAAAAGAAATGGTCCACTTTTTGTTTTATGGTGTGAATTACCTCTGCGTCTTTCAATATGCGCTGCACCAACATGTCCTCCTCAGCAAAAACAACAAAGTCACACCAGTCCATTCCGGTGATGAGCATCTGCCCCTGGATCTGCCAGTAGTAGTTATGATGATGCTTCAGCTGCAGTGTGCCGTGCTTTGCTTCTAGGTAAGAGCAGTCAACATAACTTTTAACATTAGGGCACTTTACCTCAACAAGGCCATACTGAGGGTTTTCAGTGGGGTCATACACAAGACCATCAGGAGAGGAGCCCATCCAAGGTGCATCTAGGTGAACCACAAATCCACAAGGGTAGACGTTAACATTAACAAGTGCAATTTAATAAAAAACATAAGCTATTTACAAAATAAAATATAAGCCAGGAAAAGGCTATATGCTTAGAAAATACTGTCACTAATAGTCTACAGTGTTGTCTAATGTGGCCCTCATTTGACATCATCAATTTACCAGCTCCTATAGCATTTACAATAAAATAAATCAGGAAACATCTGAACAAATACAAACAGTTTCTGGGGTTTTTGCCTTTAACATTTACTTTTCCTGAAATTAAGGCATATTCACATTGCCAGGTAACATTATTATTCAATAATATTATTCAGGCATAGCATTTAGCTTCTAAAGCACTGTCACCCTACACTCAAGCTGTGTGGCTTCTCCGACTTCTTCATTGACCTAAAACAGGTCGCCCTCACACTTATCTCTCCTGTCACCTGATCTTTGTTCGACACTAAAATGCAAATAAAAGAACAGACTTAGTCACACTATGTGCTTGGCTTAATAGAGAAGTAAGATAACCTGAGACAGGTTAAACAGCAGTGTCCGGCGCAGATTCCGTGTTTGTAAACAAAGCGCAACGTGTTTTGTTTGTTTTGTAAACAAACACGCATCGGTGAACACCTTCAGGTTGCGCTTTGTTTACAAACACGGATTCCGCGGCGGACTCCGCTGTTTAACCTAGTCATAGCCAGGTTAAACAGAGGAATCCGCCGTGTTTGTGTTTGTCATGAGTTTAAACTGTTATGAAGATTAGCGTTCAGACACGACCAGCTAGCTAATACACATACTTCCGTAATGGTAATATAATACAATATGTCTAATAACAACATACTTAACGTTACTGGTTTTATATAGTTTAACAGACAAATAGGAAAACTCAGCACTGGTGTAAAAGCTTGTAATGCTTAGCTTTTGTTCATCGTCATAATGCTAATGCTAACACTTTACGTTTAGCTGTGTGCTAGCGCTAACACGGAACACTTACCTTCGTAGTTGTCAATATAACTAGATATGTACATCTTGAATCCTTTCTCTTTCTTGCTCGAAGAAGCCACGGCATGGGTCTTGACGATCCGATGGACATCATTGACCGTCATCCGAGGGAGGTCTTGCAAACACCGCGTGTAAAACGTCATTGTTGACATGTATTTGCCGTCGCTTCTGAGTTAACCGGAAATGAGGCTGCCGGTATAAGCGAATGCGGAAGCGTTGCGTGCACAGAGCCTATTGTCTACAAATCTCACCTTGTTTTCTGAGCACCACTTGATCAACCAGAAGTTTAGCGACCGTAATCTGCTGTAGATTTCGGCAGCACGTCGAACTGGTAGGGAGCCAGAGGATGTTTCAGCATTGGACATTGTCTGAAATGGGCGAGCGTTACTATTAGCTTTAGCCTTTGCCTTAGCCTTAGCTTCAGCGTTAGCGTTAGCTTTAGCTTTGCCTCTATGCCGCTGAGACGCCACCCATTTGCTCTGCTGTGAAGGCTCTGCTGCCAGAGTCGAGGATGCGCTAACTCTCCCTGAGGCATCCGATGCCTTTCTAAGTTCCGGATGCACACCTTTAACTTCTCACAGACAAAGTTAGAACCGCTGCTATCACTAGAGATGGAGAGAGAAACATAGCTGAACATGCTGCAGTCAGAGAAAAGCAACAGGTTACGGTCTGCCATACTGATACTTATGTTTTCTCTACACATATCTCAGACATGTGATAAGTGAGCCTCCAAAAACCTCAGCAAGCAGCGTCGGCAGGAAGCAGCGTTGGCACATTTTGACCCTTACAAAAGTCATGAATTAATTGGTACAATTGTGGAGAATTTAGCTGCAATGCTGTTGAAACTGGAGCATTTTGTTCATATTCTAGCCACAGCAATAGATGAGTTTCTAGAAGAGCTGCTTTATCTGTTAACTTCTGCTTCTGCCCCTCTCTCTGAAAATAATTCTTGTGGTTGAGAAGTCAGTCCTTAACGACATTGCCAGTATCCAGACAAACTGTGTATTGGATGGCAAACAGCTTTACACATCATACAAGGATGGTTATCTCTTCAAAGAAAACTACCTCACAGAGGAAACATAAGCTTTGTGCTGTGAACTGGATTTTAAGCAATTTATCCCCAGGCTCTCACTCAGCATTGTCCGCAGTCTACTTGGCTGTGTTGTGCAAAAGTGACGATGTGAAGCGCTATACGACACAAAGTGTTGGACCCTTTTTTGCATGACCTTTCAACTCTAGAACAAGATGTGTGTTGTTTTTATTCCTCTGCCTGGGCAGCCAGTGAAAGGCATATTTCAAGCTTTGGGGGCAAATAACTTGGGAGCACATGGCATCGCCAGTTGTCTTAAGAGCTTCTCTGGAGTTAGTTCATGATGCTCTTTAATTTGGACGTATTAAGCCTATATGGCATATGATGCATTGTCTGGATAATTCTTTAGGTTACTGTTATTGCATGTTGACAGATTCCAGGAAGCTTAATACAATTTCACTTTCAAGGTGATGTATTATTTTGAAGTATTCTGATCATTACATTCTTGAAATTGAAGACTTTTTGGAAGTGTAGCACTTAATGCCACTTGCTGTTAATGCATTTGTCAGGACAGATTGATTCATGACTGATTTTATTTATATTTAATTAAAATCTTTCAATCTTTTCAATACAATTTTCATCAGACTTCCCAGAAAAAAAAATCTGATGCATTTCTCTTTTTTCACCAGACACTTCTACTGCATAATTGACATATCCACTTTTCTGATTTGTGGCCTAAACATTAAACATAATAAGCCCGCTGGCAGGTTTGTGTTAAAAAGTTTCTATTTTACCGGTAAAATGTGAATGAAATGTTAAAAACAGACAGCACTTCATGTTGATTAGCAGTATTAAAACAATTTAAAGGTACTTTTATTTTGAAGCGTTTTCTGTGCTTCTGTGGTCATTGTGCGTTTTCAGTCAAGCTTGAGTTTGGGCCTTATTTATATTTCTATTGGTTGGTTTAGTTGTTAGTTTGCCTTCTGTACTTCTGATTGGTAGGGGGGCGGGACTTGGAACGGATGAGCAGTCAGAGGAAAGACAAGAGGAAGTAGAATGGTAGATTCAGACAGATTTTGTTGGCAAAAGTTCACATTGGCAAAAGTTGAATTAGGTCCACACAGATCTAGCGTATCAGTGAGTAAACCAAGTGTTGCAGGATAGCTGAGTGCCGATTGAAATAAAAATTAAAGAAAACTGGAAGTAAAAAAGCCAGGTGGTTTATTATGTTCAAGGTTTCAAGTGCAGTGGATAAAAAAAACCTCAAAAATAATCAAATGGGGAAAAACCCAGAAACTAAAAGAAAAAACAAACAAACAAACAAACAAATTAACTAAACAAGTGGATACAAATATATCCAATAGATTTTCAAACATAGCACTTCTTAAAAACAAATGCACCCACCAAGCCAGTCCTCTCCAAAATGGCTGCAGTCTGCTATTTAAAATAGCCATTAAGCTGTTGGATTAGCCCAACTACAGGTAAATTACAGGTAAATTACAGGTAAATTTAACCTGTAAAATTTAACCCCCCCCCCCCCCCCGGTTTAGCATGGGAAATGGAACAATCCAATTGTGATCCCACCCCCAGACTACATATCCCAGCAGAACTCAGGCCTCGGGTCCTTCGATTTATGGCAGGCTGCTGGCATGCTGTTACAAACAGGTGAAAAACTCCTTTAAATCCACAGTATTCACAGGGCTCTAGAGTGCGACCTAATTTCTCAATTGTGCGACAAAAAAAATCTCAGCCGTTCGATGGGGGGAAAAAAAGAAAAAGCCTTCGCGACTCTGAAAGTCTCCCTGTAGTTAAAAACAGACCCCCTGATACTTCTGTACGTGTGTACGTTTGAAAGTGCGTGTGCTGCAGTCAGACAGGGGTGCGTTTCCCAAAACCATGGTTAGAAACGACGCAGGTGTTTCCCAAAACCATGGTTCAGACTATGGAGGTAACCACGTTGGTAACTTACATAGTCCGAACCATCGTTAAGCGACACAGGTGTTTCCCAAAACCGTAGTTCCACCGAACGTTCGCAAACACTGTCGTTAAGTTGAGTAGTTGCAACTGCAGCTGTAGACCTGTGGTTAGAAGCTTAATTCCTGGTGACCACATCATCGATAACGCAGGACGCCACGTAACGTGTCAGTAAGCTGAAAATTTCCATGAAACTCCGGGTACGAACATTTATACTGTCAAAGGCTTTGAACGTGTATTTCTTTGTTTATACTTTTAGCTGCATTCTTTAAATAATGTCGCTATAATCCAAGTGCGTGTTAGCTGTGTACCTTTAGACAGGCTCTGCTTTTCCAGCATTATTTCACTCTCAGGTGTTTCTGTGGTATCACTGGTAACTCCGGTAAAGTTGGTTTCATATTGGCATATTCGAATTTCTTTCTTCAATAGCTTTTGAACGGCATCGGAAATGTTTGCCTTTTAAAAAACACGAAACACATAGATTTGTAGAGGCTGCTGTGGGTGCCGCGAGGGCTAAGGGAACGTCTACAAATTACACTACGCAGTAAACACGCAGGTGAAGATCAACTGGGAAAGGCACCTCACACTTCATTGTATCATAGCAGGATTTTAGCAGATCACACATGAAGAACCTTAAATCCGGTTTTTCAGAAACAAAGTTTGTATGCAAAAAATGTGGATGCCTTGAATTACAATAGCTTTAAAACATAAACAAAACAAGAACATAACATAACTTTAACTCCAGACTTTTTGGTAACTTTAACCCCTGCTCTAGTCAAAGAGTTTTGTAAATTCATTTCAGTAGCTTTTTAACAGTTAGCAGTATTACTCAGAAATAAGTTGTAATCAAGTGCGATGCTTATGATGTACTACACCTTTTATACTGGTAGCTTTAACCCCTGCTAGTCTGTAGTAAAAGATCTTCATGGATTAGTTTCAGTAACTTTTGAACTTATTGTTCATTAATAATATCATTATAAAACAAATTGTAGGCGATCAAGTGCTGTCTACATGACATAGTACACCTATTATATTGGTATCATTAACCCTTGCTGGTCTGTGGTGAAAGGTTTTTGTGAATTAATTTCAATAGTTTTTGAACGTTCAATGATAATGCTTCAAAAAAAGTTGTACTGAATGAAGTACCACCTACACAACTGTTAGATTAGTATCATTAACCCCTTGTTGTCTGTAGTGAGAGGTTTTTGGGAATTAATTTCAATAGCTTTTGAACATTCAATGATGCTTCAAAACAAGTTGTACTGAATCAAATACCACCAAAACATCATACTACACCCGTTATATTGGTATCATTAACCCCTTGTTGCCTGGGGTGAGAGTTTTTGGGGAATTACTTTCAATAGCTTTTAAAAGTGTTACTATAGCACTTCAAAACAAGTTGTACTGAACCAAGCAGCACCTAGACAACATACTACACATCTTACCCTGGCTTGGTTAACCCCTTGTTGTCTGTAATGAAACGTTTTTCTCAATTAATTTCAATATCTTTTGAACGTTCAATGATAATGCTTCAAAACAAGTTGTACTAAATCAAGTACCACCTACACAACATACTACACCTGTTATATTGTTTTAATTAACCCTTTGTTGTCTGTAGTCAAAGGTTTTTCTCAATTCATTTCAATAGCTTTTGAACGTATGGTTATATTGCTTCCAAACAAGATGTACTGAATCAAGAACCACCTACACAACATACTACACATTTTAACATGGCATGGTTAACCCATTGTTGTCTGTAGTGAAAGGTTTTTGGGAATTAAATTCAATAGCTTTTGAACGTATAGTTGTATAACTTCAAAACAAATTGTACTGAATCAAGTACCACCTAAACAACATACTACACCTGTTATATTGATGTCATTAACTCATTGTTGTCTGTAGTGGAAGGTTTTTGGGAATTAATTTCAATAGCTTTTCAATGTTCAATGATAATGCTTCACAACACATTGCATTGAATCAAGTAGCACCCGAACAACATACTACACCTCTTATCCTGACATATTTAACCCTTTGTTGTCTGTAGACAAAGGTTTTCCACAATTAATCAACATACTACACCTTCCACAATTCAATAACTTTTGAACATATAGATATAGCACTTCAAAACAAGTTGTATTGAATCAAGTATCTCCTAGTCAACATACTACACCCGTTATATTGATGTCATTAACCCCTTGTCTGCGGTGAAAGGTTTTGGGGAATTATTTTCAATACATTTTAAACGTGTTACTATAGCACTTCAAAACAAGTGGTACTGAATCAAGTGCCACCTAGACAACATACTGCACCTCTTATCCTGGCATGGTTAACCCATTGTTGTCTGTAGTCAAAAGTTTTTGGGAATTCTTTTCAATAGCTTTTGAACCTATAGTTATAGCACTTTAAAACAAGTTGTACTTGTTGAATCAAGTACCACCTAGATAATGCCAGGATGATAGGTGTAGTATGTTGTCTAGGTGGTACTTGATTTAATACAACTTGTTTTGAAGTTATACAACTATACATTCAAAAGCTACTGAAATTAATTCCCAAAAACATTTCACTACAGACAACAAGGGGTTAATGATACCAATATAACAGGTGCAGTATGTTGTTTAGGTGGTACTTGATTTAATACAACTTGTTTTGAAGCAATATAACCATATGGTCAAAAGCTATTGAAATTAATTAAGAAAAACCTTTGACTATAGACAACAATGTGTTAACCATGCCAGGATAACAGGTGTAGTATGTTGTCTAGGTGGCACTTGATTCAGTACCACTTGTTTTGAAGTGCTATAGTAACATGTTCAAAAGCTATTGAAAATAATTCCCAAAAACCTTTAACTACAGACAACAATGGGTTAACCATGCCTTGTTAAAAAGTGTAGTATGTTGTGTAGGTGGTTCTTGATTCAGTACATCTTGTTTTAAAGCAATATAACCATACGTTCAAAAGCTATTGAAATTAATTGAGAAAAACCTTTGACTACAGACAACAATGGGTTAACCATGCCATGTTAAAAGGTGTAGTATGTTGCCTGCTTGATACTTGATTCAATACTACTTTTTGTGAAGTAATATAATTACATGTTCAAAAGCTATTGAAATTAATTGAGAAAAACCTTTGACTACAGACAACAAAGGGTTAATTAAAACAATATAACAGGTGTAGTATGTTGTGTAGGTGGTACTTGATTTAGTACAACTTGTTTTGAAGCATTATCATTGAACGTTCAAAAGATATTGAAATTAATTGAGAAAAACGTTTCATTACAGACAACAAGGGGTTAACCAAGCCAGGGTAAGATGTGTAGTATGTTGTCTAGGTGCTGCTTGGTTCAGTACAACTTGTTTTGAAGTGCTATATCTATATGTTCAAAAGTTATTGAAATGAATTTCCAAAAACCTTGTACTACAGACAACAAGGGGTTAAACACGTCAGGGTAAGAGGTGTAGTATGTTGTCTAGATGCTACTTGATTCAATACAACTTGTTTTGAAGAGCTATAGTAACACTTTTAAAAGCTATTGAAATTAATTCCCAAAAACATTTCACTACAGACAACAAGGGGTTAATGATACCAATATAACAGGTGTAGTATGTTGTTTAGGTGGTACTTGATTTAATACAACTTGTTTGGAAGCAATATAACCATACGTTCAAAAGCTATTGAAATTAATTGAGAAAAACCTTTGACTACAGACAACAAGTGGTTAAATAAGCCAGGATAAGAGGTGTAGTATGTTGTTTAGGTGCTACTTGACTCAATGCAATGTGTTTTGAAGCAATATCATTTAACGTCCAAAAGCTATTGAACTTCATTTTAAAAAACCTTTCACTACAGACAACAAGGGGTTAACCATGCCATGTAAAATGGTGTAGTATGTTGTCTAGGTGGTACTTGATTCAGTACTATTTATTTTGAAGCATTATCAGTGAACATTGAAAAGCTATTGAAATTAATTCACAAAAATCTTCCACTACAAACAAGGGGTTAAACATGTCAGGGTAAGAGGTGTAGTATGTTGTGTAGGTGGTACTTGACTTAGCACAACTTGTTTTGAAGTGCTATAGTAACACATTTAAAAGTTATTGAAATTAATTCCCAAAACCCTTTCACTGCAGACAACAAGGGGTTAATGATACCAATATAACAGGTGTAGTATGTTGTTTAGATGCTACTTGATTCAATACAGCTTGTTGTGAAGTGATTATAATTACTCTTGCAAAAGCTATTGAAATGTATTCACAAAGCTCTCTGACAACAGATCAGCAGGGCTCAAGAGTACCAATAGTGGTTAAAATAATTTTATGTACTTGATATGTTTAATTTTGTTTAGGTTTAAAGCTTTAAATAATTCAGTGAAGTGAGCTTTGTAATTAAGATAAGACTTTATTGATCCCGAAGGAAATTGCAATGTCACAGTACTATACATGTTTCACAGTAGAAGACATACATTAAAAGAATAAATAGATTAAGAGTTACAGAAGAGCTGTTAACCACAGGTTATAAAAGTGAGGAGAATACATATGCTTATACGTATACGTATTCTTATATAGTGCTTTTTAGGAACCCAATATTCCTTACAATGGTTAGTCCACCTAAAAAACACAGGTATCATACAGTCCACAGTCCATAAATTGGACTGCTTGACCAGTAGTGGGAGAGAGTTGCAGAGTCGAGGAGCAAGTCTGGAAAATATTCAGTCACTAAAGTCATGCAGGTTGGATGAAGGAATTGTTAGCAGCCCAGCTGTAGAAGACCTGAGAGAGTGAGAGGGTTTGTAAGAAAGAAGGTCAGACAGGTAGAAGGAGCGAGGTTGTTTAGAGCTTTGTGAGTGAGCAGGAGAACTTTGAATTGTATGCAGAATTGTACAGGAAGTCAGTGGAGATGCTGGAGAAAGGACGTAATATGGTGGTGTGAGCGGGTGTGGGTGACAAGACGGGCAGCAGCATTTTGGATTATCTTGAGTTTGGAAATGGAAGAGTTGACGTCAGCTAGAAGGCAGTTACAATAGTCCAAACGACTGGAAATTAAAGCATGGATAAGGGTTTCTGCGGCAGACTGAGAGAGACATCGTCTGCTTTTGGTGATGTTGCGCTGATGGAAAAATGTCTTGACTACAGAGTTGATATGGGCACTAAATGAGACGGTTGGATCGAAGATGGTACACAGATTTTGGATCAGTGGGAAAGGAGAGACAGCTACATCATTAATGAAATATGAAATATTAAATATGTATGAAATATGTAATGTACTAGTTATATGCAGGAGCAGCTTTGGTGAACACTGTACTAATAAACATTTGTTAACAGATCAATAAGACACTTGTGGCTAAGAAAGCTCATCTATAGTACAATGGACAGTGAGGTGCTTTTCCCAGTTGATCTTCACCTGCGTATTTACTGCGTCATTTGTAGACAGTCCCTTAGCTCTCGCAGTGCCCACAGCAGCCTGTACAAATCTATGTGTTTCGTGGTTTTCAAAAGGCAAACATTTCCGATATAAACAAAGTTGTAGCTGCTTGTCCTGGATGTCAGCAACAACAACTTGTAAGTTTTAGCCCTTTAGCATGAGCCGATCGAAAGCTATTGAGGAAAGAACCCCGAATATGCCAATATGAAACCAACTTTACCGGAGTTCACTGGTAGAGCAGGAGGTGGTTAAATAGGCTTAATGTTGCTGGTCCACGTTCAAGACATGTTAGGTTGTAGGGTAAATCGTTTAAGCAAATATAGCCCTAGTATTAACACCCAGTCATCACTTAACACCTTTTAATACCTCATTATGTGTTCTGTTTTTAAGACCTGAGGTTTTAGAACTAGGAGTGACCATTATGAAATAAACTAATAAAAAATGATCATTTTAATAGAAGGAACAGGAGAGACAAATTCTGATTAAAGGATTAACAGCTGTTTCCTGAACACCGTGTTATGGTTTTGTGTATTTCTCAGCTTGTCTTAAAATAGCTTATTGAAACAACATGACATTATAGCTACATGTTGGGGTATAGTAATCAAAATCTAGTAGTCCAAGAAGAATTTAAAATATTTTATTTCCAATTTACTGAAGGAGCCCCAACATGGCTCTTTAAATAGATACATTATACACCTCCCACGACTAGAACAAGGGAAAAGAATGGGTATAAGGGATGGGGATGCAGGAGGGATCACTCAGGGTCTGTTAAAGAAAAGAACTGCTGTTTATGCCACCAGTATATAATGCAATGCAAATAAAGCGGAGAAACGGATCACATCGCTATCGCATGGCGTTTTCATCAGATTAGCCCACTGCGCCAATGAGACACAGCGATGTATCTAAGTAATTGCAGTATCAGGGCCTACAAATGCATCGGTGTGGCTAAAGTTCTTCCATTTGTTCCTTCTAAAAGAAGCTTTACATATTATTACCATGTTTATAATGATAATGATGCACATATAGTATTAATATATTAATACTTATATTTATTATTATTGTTATTATTATTTTTATTAGCATTTGATTGTTGATTCTATTAATATTATTGTTGGAATTTTATAATATGAATAAACATGGGTTGCCAAAATAATGTGTTCATTACGTGATTTCGATACTCTTTCATACTATCAAATTTTGGTTTAATCTTGCCGGTTTGTGAGTTGTAACACAGTTTCCCACTGTGAAAGTCTGACCGAACACACCTGGAAACATGGTGGTTCGAGCTATGGTGGTTCAAACCAACATGGTTCAAACTACTGTGGTACTAACAAAGTACGACGCTTTCGGGAAACGGTCTACTTCAGATGTTTGTTAGTTTAATGATGCATTGGACCATGTTAGTTCAGAGCTAACCTCTGTCGTTGTACGTGAAATGCACCCCAGAATGTGATGCAGTTGAAAATTTGGGTGCACCTAACTTTGGTGCTGATTCACCTAAGAAAAAACGTTAGCCTCACCAGTGCAACCAGTTCAAAAAGTTAGTCTAGAGCACTGATCCATTATAAATTCTCTCTCCCAAGAACCTTCTCTCTCTTGCACCTCAGGTCACGGGCCGTCAGAGAGGCGCCGTCCATTTCTCCTCCTCCCGCACCTTCTCATGACTCATTTGTAGAGAAGACTGTGAGTACTCTGAAACATCTGAATTCAGGTAGGAGCAACAGCGGGTTTATTTAATATATATATATATATATATAGCGCTGCTTTTTGTGTGTGGGGTAGCCTGTTTGAGTGACCCTCTGTGTTCCCGAATGTCTTTTTTTTTTTTTTTTTAGAATAGGCATAGTGGGTTGCTGTTGACAATATAAGGAAAGATTTTGTTTTGTAATTGTTAAAATGTATGAGCCTTTTTGGGGGACGTTTTGGTTAATTGTTAAGATAACATCCATGAGCCTCAGAAAATGAGGACTAGCTTTTTGAAATAACATCTATGAGCCTCTTTCGGGGGGACTAGTGGCTAAAATCCATGAGCCTCAGAAAATGAGGACTAGCTTTTTGAAATAACATCTATGAGCCTCTTTCGGGGGGACTAGTGGCTAACACCCATGAGCCTCAGAAAATGAGGACTAGCTTTTTGAAATAACATCTATGAGCCTCTTTCGGGGGGACTAGTGGCTAACATCCATGAGCCTCAGAAAATGAGGACTAGCTTTTTGAAATAACATCTATGAGCCTCTTTCGGGGGGACTAGTGGCTAACATCCATGAGCCTCAGAAAATGAGGACTAGCTTTTTGAAATAACATCTATGAGCCTCTTTCGGGGGGACTAGTGGCTAACATCCATGAGCCCCCAAAAATGGACGTTTTGTGACTTTGTAGAGGAGTGGAGAGTTTAGTGGGTATTTGCAAGAGTAAACTAGATAAGTGAGAAGATAAGGAAAAAGATAAAAGGAGGAAATATGGCTTGTGGGTGATAAAGTGTAGGATGATTTGTGATGTAGTTAGAGTATAACATACTGAGTATTTCTTTATTGATGAAGAAATCATAATTAGGTGTTTAGAGAACTATTATGGAGACAATAATTAGATTGATAATTAGATAATGAGTGTAATCAGTGCCTAACCTGTATACGTGTATATATATGTATATGCGTGTGTTGCTGCTGACAATATAAGAAAAGATTTTGTTTTGTAATTGTTCAAATGTATGAGCCTTTTTGGGGGACGTTTTGGTTAATTGTTAAGATAACATCCATGAGCCTCAGAAAATGAGAAAATTTGAAATTACTATGCCTTTTCGGGGGGGACTAGTGGCTAACACCCATGAGCCTCAGAAAATGAGGACTAGCTTTTTGAAATAACATCTATGAGCCTCTTTCGGGGGGACTAGTGGCTAAAATCCATGAGCCTCAGAAAATGAGGACTAGCTTTTTGAAATAACATCTATGAGCCTCTTTCGGGGGGACTAGTGGCTAACATCCATGAGCCTCAGAAAATGAGGACTAGCTTTTTGAAGTAACATCTATGAGCCTCTTTCGGGGGGACTAGTGGCTAACATCCATGAGCCTCAGAAAATGAGGACTAGCTTTTTGAAGTAACATCTATGAGCCTCTTTCGGGGGGACTAGTGGCTAAAATCCATGAGCCTCAGAAAATGAGGACTAGCTTTTTGAAGTAACATCTATGAGCCTCTTTCGGGGGGACTAGTGGCTAACATCCATGAGCCCCCAAAAATGGACGTTTTGTGACTTTGTAGTGGAGAGTTTAGTGAGTATCTGCAAGAGTAAACTAGATAAGTGAGAAGATAAAAGGAGGAAATATGGCCTGTGGGTGATGATAAAGTATAGGATGATTTATGATGTCCTTAGAGTATAACATACTGAGTATTTCTTTATTGATGATGAAATCATAATTAGATGTTTAGAGAACTTTTATGGAGACAATAATTAGATAATGTGTGTAATCATATTGAATTGCGTATTGGGCTGTTGTGCACTGGGTGTTAGATTCCTGCCTGTCTCTCCCTCTCTGCAGTTGTAAAAAAGACATTCGGGGCAGGGGGGGGCTTGATGATTAGGCAGCTGGCCAGTGCCTAACTTGTATACGTGTATATATATATGTATATGCGTGTGTTGCTGTTGACAATATAAGGAAAGATTTTGTTTTGTAATTGTTAAAATGTATGAGCCTTTTTGGGGGACGTTTTGGTTAATTGTTAAGATAACATCCATGAGCCTCAGAAAATGAGGACTAGCTTTTTGAAATAACATCTATGAGCCTCTTTCGGGGGGACTAGTGGCTAACATCCATGAGCCTCAGAAAATGAGGACTAGCTTTTTGAAATAACATCTATGAGCCTCATCGGGAGGACTAGTGGCTAACATCCATGAGCCTCAGAAAATGAGGACTAGCTTTTTGAAATAATACCTATGAGCCTCTTTCGGGGGGACTAGTGGCTAACATCCATGAGCCTCAGAAAATGAGGACTAGCTTTTTGAAATAACATCTATGAGCCTCTTTCGGGGGGACTAGTGGCTAACATCCATGAGCCTCAGAAAATGAGGACTAGCTTTTTGAAATAACATCTATGAGCCTCTTTCGGGGGGACTAGTGGCTAACATCCATGAGCCCCCAAAAATGGACGTTTTGTGACTTTGTAGTGGAGAGTTTAGTGAGTATCTGCAAGAGTAAACTAGATAAGTGAGAAGATAAAAGGAGGAAATATGGCTTGTGGGTGATGATAAAGTATAGGATGATTTATGATGTCCTTAGAGTATAACATACTGAGTATTTCTTTATTGATGAAGAAATCATAATTAGATGTTTAGAGAACTTTTATGGAGACAATAATTAGATAATGTGTGTAATCATATTGAATTGCGTATTGGGCTGTTGCGCACTAGGTGTTAGATTCCTGCCTGTCTCTCCCTCTCTGCAGTTGTGGTGTGTGAGATTGGGAAAGAGGAAGAAGAGATAAAGGGGGGCCTTGACGATTGGGCAGCTGGCCAGTGCCTGACCGACTGAGGTCCACTGACGTCACCATGTACAGGCTAAGGCGAGTGCTTTATTTACAAACTCTTTCCACTATTTCTGCATTCATGTGTACACGTTGTCTGCTTTAAAGGAGAAACTTGGCAACAGACTGAGCAGTTTATTCATTGGTGGCATATTCTACTTTGGTTGAAATTTTGTTGAGGGCTGCATACATGAGTTCTATTGTTTGGGCTAGATTTATTAAGACTTAGTGTTTTGATTTACTATTACATTGGGTTTCAATTCCTTTGGAGCTGGCAAATTCCTCTAGTTTTTACTGGCTGTTGTGAAATAGTGAATTATTGAATAAAAGGGGGGTGGAGTAATGTAAATAGTTTTAAGAAGTTTAATTTGGTAATTAGTTTTAATTTCTAAAAAATTGTCTAAAAAGGACATTAAAAAGTCAGAAAGTGATTACTTCTGTTGATGTAGTACAGAAGAATAATTTCTTGGTTAAAGGTATTGTAAAGGTATCGGAGAAGTGGCATAAGTGTTGGCATGAAATTGACCAACCATGGCCACTAGAGGGGACTTTTAACCCAGATGTATTTAAAATAAGGAGGGTACATATCACATTAGAGATGAGGATGGCCGCACAATTGAGAGGGGACAAGTGGAAACAACCATAAAGACGAATCCAAGTTCCAAAAGTAAGAAGGAAGCAGCCAGTGTGAAGTAAGCGTGAACTGAGGATCAGAAGAAGGAACATGATCAGAGACTCCCAGGAAACTTAATCAAATTCAGGTGATGGATAGCGAGAAGAAGCAGGCACTAGTCATACAGAGTCAGTCTCCACCAAATCAACCACTATAACAACTGCAGCCGAGTCAGGTCCACACTGTAAAAGGTAACACTACTCCTTACTTAAATAACATTAGTGAACTTTACTTATTTCATACTATCCTAGTGATTCAACTCATGTAATTTAAGTAATGTGCTCATTTTATATGAAAGACTTCTAAAACTAAACACATTTGAGTAAGTTAAACTGCACTCGACACTTTCAAGCTCTGCAGTGCGCATGTCAAGAGGAGCGATGCAGGAGAACCTTCCAGACATTGGACACGTGGGAAGCAGAACAAGTTCTAAGTCTTTAGGTACGTTATTCAAACTAAATACACATTCAAATTTGTTAGGCATGGTTTCATTACTCACAACTGCAGTTTCGATGTCCATATTTTCTGTTTATTGTGATAAACCGAAAGTAAATTCATGATAGGCTAATGCTACATTTGACTAACATAAACGCTAACTAGCTAGCTGATACGCCACTTCGACACAGAAAACCCTAGCCTACACATCCATGATTTCTCTTCTATTCAATTTCATTAAGCTGTGTTTTTATTAAATTAACTTGGTGATAATTTGCGCTTGGCGCACGTAGTTAGCTAACGAGCTTTTTGTGCACGCGCGTAGTAATGGAGAGACGGTACTTCGACTCGAACATGATTGTCTCGTCAACTCGTGGTTAACAGCTTTAGTGGTCGAAATATTTGTAGTTGACGCTTCAGTTCTGTCAGAGTCCATTCTTTTTCTTTGTAGCTGGTTTGAATGACCGTCTGACGGAGAAGCAACACAGGAAATAGGAAGTAGTTTCAGTTTGTTTAATTAACGTTAGTAGCTTTCAACAACGCTGCTCACTAGCCGCTGTGAGCACAAACGTTTTGGATCCGTCCAGCTCCGCAGCTCTTAATTTTCTTTGCAATAAACATTCCCGATCCATCTTAAATGGCGCTGCAGTTGCATTATGGCGCTGGCGTGCCGTTAAGGTAGCTGCTGCATCTCTTAAGGTGGAATGGAAAAGTCGAGTAAGAAGCTGGCGAATACGAAGCCAATTTCATCCTCTTAAAAGATGAATAACACCCAACTGGTTCCTTTTAAAAAAAAAATCTGACTACGGTAGTGATTCTCAGTATATCACCCCGAGTTTCCCCTCGTTATGTGAAATAAATGAATTTGTCTTATCGCTAAAAACTTTTGTATTTACTTTTAAAATTTTACTCCGTGCACACACTGCAGCTTATCTACCCTACAAATATCATAAATATTTTACCTTTTCATTATAATTATTCTTGATGGGATTTGCATGGCAATAAATGTGGTTAATGTTTTGTGAACTAGAATGAATGCTCATTTAATGCTTAGATTAAGGTATTGTGACCAGGTCATACTGTATTTGAAGTGTGTGTTGAAGTGTGAGTTGACAGACTCACTGTAGGGTTTTTTTGTTTAAACTTAATTTCTGTTGATGTGTTAAAGAAAACCTTAGCCAATGTTTATGTAAGCACAATAATGATTGTTTTATGGAACACACTTTACTTCACATGTGAGTAGCTGTTCTTACATTGTTTTAAATCTACATGACTTTAAATTCGTATTTGAGATGATGTTCTTTTTTGCAGCTTCAAGACGAAGAGCTAACACAAATGCAGTGGACATGTAAGTTTTGCAAGTTTGCGTTTGAAAAGAGAGGGCACCTACTTAGACATTATAGATTGAAACATGGTGGTCACACAAGAACGGTGCCAGTACCATGTCTTCATATGGAGTGCCTTTGCACGTTTAAGTCCTTTAATGCACTGAAGGTTCATCTATCAACAGTGCATTCTCAGATCAATGACAATCCTAGTGATGCCACAAAAAATGTGTTAACTTTGTGACTTTGAAGAGCCATGCACAGAAAAAGATTTTTTTTCACATTTACGTACACATATTCGGATGCGCCAAAAAGTCCAGTGCCCCTACCAGGATTGCCATTTTGAAACCCGTGTCTATACCACATTTAATGCCCATAAAAGCAGGAGCCATGATGGCCGAGAGATTGCAGTTTAGAGATTGAAGTTGCAGTTTAAACCAGGAATCTTAACACATACTGAGAATGTGGTAGAAGTTGCTCAAACTGAAAATCAGAGAGGCACAGAAGAGATGATTTTAAAGATGATGATTTTAATGCTGACAATATTGATGACTTGCAGTGTTAGCTTAAGCATAATTTGGCAGCCCTGTTCCTTATGAAGTCTGCAAAAGTTCATGTTTTCTTGTAACCCAACTGAAAGACTTCAATGATGTTTTGCCCCTGTCTGTCTACAGAGTGAAGGGCAAACTATTTGTTACCTTAAAGCATTACATTTTGTGCTGATGTCATTATTTTCATTCCTACAGAACTATGGACCAATCTTGGCCAGTGAGAGTAATAGTTGGTGAAAATTACATCCGAAAAGTAACTCTCTGTGAGAGACCTCATAATGTGGAAGAACTCATAACTAAGTTGAAAAATCAGCTGAATCTGCAGTTTGACTTCATGCTTCACTATGAAGACCCAGATTTCAACAATGCTGTTTGCAACCTCACAGATATAAGTGAATTGCCTAATAGAGCAACTCTAAAGATTATCGCTCTGGAAAGTTTTTTAACATTGTCTTCAGCTAGCACAATGTCTTCAAGTACACTGTCTTCAGCCAGTTCATCTGACACAGAGATACTGCCTCGCAGTGAGCTGACCTTGCATGAACAGTGGCCTTCTACATTTGAGGTGCCTTCTTTCTCTGTGGATACTGAATATAGACTGAGACAGGGAAACCAAATTTACATGAGAGATGGCAAACTCATGTCAGTTTCACGAGACATGAAGCATGACATCCTGCAGAAACTTGCTGAGGAGATGTACAAGTACTCTGCTTATCCACAAGATGAACACTTTACTGAAGTTGCTAAGGCACTCGTTTCTAAGCACCCTTGCCTGGCTGAGCCAGGGTCAAGCACAGGATGCCACGGATGGAAGAATAGTTTAAAATTCAAAATGGGTAATCTTCGTTCCAAACTTCGTAGATGTGGAATGGCAGATGTGTCAGTCAATAGTAACAAGAGAACACGGCAGAATCCAGATGGAGAGCCACCTTCAAAAAACCTGAAGAAACCCAGGAGAAGTGAGTCAAACTTCCTGCCCAATTTCCCACAGGGTCAGGATGCATCAGCACTGGAAAACTCCAGACAATTGCTTGAAAATGAAATGAAGAAAAGGACACCAAATGCAGCACTTGTGAGTCAGCTGATGAACCAGACCTTCTCATTGAGACGGAAAGAAATTGTAGAAGAGCAGCCTCCCGTGAAACGCATGTTGGAACGCTGGCCAGCACTTTTCAGAAAACAGCAGGTACGTTAACAAATGTATTTAATGTAAATAAAATAAAGCATACAAATAAAATGTTCACTGTTTGTCTCTACCAAAACATTGTGGTGTAAAACAAATTATAGCTGTCTTTGTGTTTTGTGCTGAAAGGTTTTTGCAGAGTTCACAAGAGTGGCAAGTAAACCGCCACAGCCCACGATTACTTGAGATCTTTAAATCCAAGAAGGGAATTGTTGGCAGGACACTTGCAGAGATTCTTGCCCAGGTTGAAATGAAGGTAAGCAATTTTAGGAATTGTGAAAGTTATTACTTTTTTTATGATGGTGATCCAATCCCTTCTTTAAGATTAAGTCTTTTAAGATGAAGACTTTTAGAAGAAGCTGTTTTTCCTTTAAGGTTTAGATTTGTTTGTTTTTCTATAGCTTTGTTATTGTCAACAAATTACTTGCATGAAAACTGACCATGAATTGTCATAGAGCACCATTGTTTTCCAAAAAATATTAAAAGCAAATCAACTAATTGTTGCACTGTGTAATGTTTCTCGCTTTTTTAATAGTCTTTGCCAAACAATGGCGCCCAATGGCAAAGACAAACAAGTTACACAAGACAGTGAAAACACCAACAATACTTTTGGAGTAGATCAGTTCATTATTTGATTTCATGTTTTAATGGGATTTTTTGATAACAAACCATATAAAACCACAATTATTGTTTAAGGAAAAGCCCATTTTCCCCCTTTTTTCTTTGCGAAGAAAATGCTTATTCTTGGTTTGTTCTTCCCTCATTTGTAGACCCATGATGTTGTAGCAATGCGAACTGCTGTCCTACGTTGTCTTCCAGTATTTCTCGGGGATGATGGCAGTGATTTTTTTAAAGTCTTTGCTGTATTACATAAAAGGTTTAGGTTTTACCAATGAAGGTCTTTGCAAGGATAAATTTAACCTTATATTTAAAACCTTTATTTTTGTCTGCAGGACTCAGATGCAGTCAGAGATATCACCCAGATTCCTGTTGGGATATTGACTGTTGTGCCTGAAGACAGCCAGCAACCTGATCCAAATGCCCTGCACCTTGAACTATCTAGCATTGGCATCATACTGGAAGGCAGCATTGTTATGGATAACATTGAAAGCCACGCTCAAACTATTTACCTGACTTTTGGACTGATTTACAACCTTCATTTGAACTATCCCAAAAGACTAAAGAACACCTTTGACTTCATTCAGAGTGTGATGCTGAACCTGGGAGTAGGTAAAAACATCAGAGCTTGAAAAATGCACTTTTGCAGTAGGAAGCAGGTATGTACGGCTGGCATATTTAGATAGCAGATTCCTAAATCCTTGATTGGACTGTTCAGTGTTTTTACATATTTACAACTTAAAGCCACAGTGTGATTCTGACTGATATTTACAGTCAGTCAGATTTTGTCTGTCTTATGTTTCATTTAAAGGATACAGGTTGAAGGCCATCCTTAAACCTAAATTAGCTTGTTAAGTTTAAGTAAAAACTTTTAGTTTAGTGTTTTAATTAATTTAATCTCTTCTGGAAATGGAGAAACAGACTTTGGTGCCTACTTTTTGAGTTTTTTATTTGTGAGACACACTAGTCTTAAAGTGTTAAAATTATTAAGTGTTAATTTTATAAGCCCAATAAAAAGTAGATGGATTTCTATTCTCTTTTCAAATAGAAAGAGCACTGTGCATTGTGTCATAGTATAAATGTACTGCCTTTATGTTTTAATGAAAAAGAAAAAAGATTTTTGCTAAATTCTCTTCAAAGTTCAGATGATCACAACTTTGCTGTCTGGTTACTATAGTTGTTAGGTTCTGAAGTAGTTGGACTTGAGTATGCAGTTCATTGGAATGCAGTTAAATTTCAGGATCATCAGAAGTCATCAATGTTATCAGCTGCTGTTTAGTTTTTGTTTAGCACTTATAGCTAAGCTAGTGGAAACGTTGATTTCTTAATTTAAATGCATTAAACATCACTGAACATTTGTTTCTGTTACATAACTGTGCCAAATGAGACGTTCTTTAGCAAAGTCAGGAACAAAGATTAAGACTAAGGCTTAGATTAAAACTTTTGTTTTAAGACTTTTAAAATACCTCAGTTGTCTTGAATGTGGATGTTTTGTTTGTAAAATTGTATGTGTTTCCACAAACTGTTTAGGCTAAGGTGTGCATAATGGTATTTTGTTAAAATAAAAAAATCTTGCTGACTTACAATTCTTTGTTATGCTTACTTCATTTTCGAAGGCAATCGGTTTCCTAAATCCTATTAAGTAAACAGGACTCTTTTGTCAAGTCAAAAAAAACTTGGGCTATATAAGTTGCCAACACTTAGAAATGACAATTTACATTTACATGCTGATTTAAAGTAGGAACAACTCAACTAAACTGAGTAAATTCAACTTTGTATTAAGTATAGTTAAGTAGTAGACAAAAAGTAAACGTAACTTGAAAATAATAGTTATATTTACTTAAAATTTTCTAGGCAACCGGTTTCCTCGATTCCTTTAAGTAAGATCAACTTCTCAAATTTTACAGTGCAGCCTCAGTCATCCCAGCCATCGCTGGTGGTACCAGTTATGTCTTATCCACAACCAATCCAAAACCAATCTTGGGTCAGGTGCAGACCTGGAAAGAAAGAGGTCACGGAAATGAAAAAGATTTCATTTCAAATTTCCAACCGTCCTTAGAAGTATGCTGTACTTGTGGACGGCTTGGTCACTTTGAAGAATCTCGTGAGTGCAACATGCCAGGAGGAAACTTCAGAGGAAACTTAAAAGGAGGATTCAGGGGCTAAACAAGGCCATCTGGTGGACCGGTGAATCCTTTCAGGGGCCAAGAGAACCTGAGAGGGGGGTGTCAGGTGGGAGCATCAGGGCCGGAGAGAGATCCAACAATCAGGGTGAAAATAAATAATCAAGCTATTCGCAAGGCTCCAAAGCCCAGAAGAGATGATGACGTTTCTTGGTATTGCTGGCTGTTCCTCAGCATGGGTAGAAGATTATGCTAGTTTAACAGGACCATTGAGAGCTATGATTAAAAGATACTGGGAACTCCATTGTAGCCTTTCTTGGACACAGGATGGCCTTTTGGCATTTGAGACAGTTAAACCGAGGTTACAGGTGGCTCCAGCACTGGCGCTTCCAGACTTTTCCAAGAATTTCGTGTTGTATGTGTCCACTTCTACTGGGGGTAAATATGCATGTGCAGTTCTTTGTCAGCCAACATGTACAGGAACAAACCCTCAACCTATTTCTTATACTCCACTGCTTATTCAGAAGTAGAACTGGGCTACCACTGTGCTAAAAAGCTATGGTGGGAGTTTATTTAATGTATGATAAAGCATCATCTATGTATGTGAAGTTTGGCGTCTCTCGGGCGAGCGAAACAGCCAGCTTTAGGTGTGTCTAAAAATGACTGGGACTCTATGGGAGGAATGAGGGATGAATAAACGACAGATAGACGAGTGCGGGTCAGTATGACTGTGGGTCAGTGCTTGGGGACCTGCCCGTAGTGAGTATGTGAAGTTTGGTGGCTCTTGAGCGAACAAAAGCATTACTGCTTGGTTTGGGTTGAAAATGACTGGAACACTATGGGAGGAATGAGGGATAAAACGAGTGGGGTTCGGTATGATTGTGGATTAGCGTGTGCGGGGGGTGCCCTTAGTGAGTATGTGAAGTTTGGTGACTCTCTGGCGAACAAAAGCCTTACTGCTTGGTTTGGGTTGAAAATGACTGGGACCCTATGGCAGTAACGAGAGATGAATAAACGACAGATAGACGAGTGCGGGTCAGTACGACTTGGATTGGCACTTAGGGACCAGCCCTCAGTGTGTATCTGAAGTTTCGCGCCTCTCGGGCGAACAAAACAGCCGGCTTTAGGTGTGTCTAAAAATGACGGGTCAATCCATCACTGAATGCCTGCTCAGGGCTTCGCCCCGAGCCTTTGTATCCGATTTGGAGGCTCTAGTTTGAGCGGGAGTAGAGTGCGTAAACAAACAATTTTCCATCCTATTCATTCTCTATGGGAGGAAAAAGGGATGAGATAAAAGGAGAAACGAACGAGTGCGGGTCAATCCAACACTGAATTCCTGCTTCGCCCCCAGCCAGTGTATCCGATTTGGTGTCTCTAGGTTGAGCGGAAGTAGGGTAAAAATGCACGAGATTAGCCATCCCAGTCATTGTCTATGGGAAAAAAATTCCGGGAAAATTCCATCCTATTCCAAATCCGTGCATCCGATCAAAATTCTGTATACAAGCACGAATGGCGCAATCATACCACACAATCTGGAGTTGGAACAGTGTCGATATCTCGAAAACTGCGGGACGAGTTAATCGGCGAAAAACGGCTTTGCAATGTGCAACCATAATAATAGAAAAGTGCATTTCCTGAAAGAAACGCAGGATGGTTGCGCAGCTTGCTTAGTGAGGAATGAAGGATGAATTAACAACACACAGAGGAGTGCGGGTGCTTGCTATAGTGTTGCTAGTGACTTGCAATGGTATCCCACTTGGTAGCTATAGCGTTGCTAGGTGGTTGCTAAAGTGTTGCTAGGCGGTTGCTATGGTGTTGCTAGGGGGTTGCTAAAGTGTTGCTAGGCGGTTGGTAGGTGGTTGCTATGGTGTTGCTAGGTGGTTGCTAAGGTGTTGCTAGGCGGTTGTTATGGTATCCCAGGCGGTTGCTACAGTGTTGCTAGGTGCTTGCTAAGGTGTTGCTAGGGGGTTGCTATGTTATCCCAGGCAGTTGCTAAGGTGTTGCTAGGCGGTTGCTAGATGGTTGCTAAGTGTTTGTTATGATGTTGCTAGGTGGTTGCCAAGGTGTTGCTAGGCAGTTGCTATGGTATCCCAGGCGGTTGCTATGACGTTGCTAGGCTGTTGCTAGGTGGTTGCTAAGGTGTTGCTAGGTGGTTGCTATGGTATCCCAGGTGGTTGCTAAGGTGTTACTAGGCAGTTGCTAGGTAGTTACTAAGGTGTTGCTAAGTGGTTGCTATGGTGTCCAAGCCGGTTGCTATGGTGTTGCTAGGCGGTTGCTATGGTATCCCAGGTGGTTGCTAAGGTGTTGCTAGGAGGTTAGTATGGTATCCCAGGTGGTTACTATGGTGTCTCAGGTGGCTGCTAAGGGGTTGCTAGGCTGTTGCTATCGTGTCAGGGTTGTTTGCGGAGTGT
>JAMWET010007354.1:25000-47500 GCA_024036415.1 Prochilodus magdalenae | reverse complement strand
GGTCCCTTAATCACTATTCCCTAACACTGGGGCACTATGGAAACACTATTCCAGGAAAACAGAGATGGTCCCTAATCACTATTCTAATCATGGGAACATGGAGCACTATGGAACACTATTCAGGAACAGAGATGGTCCCTTAATCAGTATTCCTTACACCGGAACACTATGGAACACTATTACAGGAAACAGTAGATGGTCCCTTAATCAGTATTCCCTACACTGGAACACACTATGCGGAAACACTATTACAGGAAACAGAGATGGTCCCTTACTCAGATCACTATTCCCTACACTGGAGCACTATGGAACACTATTCACAGGGAACAGAGATTGGTCCCTAATCAGTATTCACTACACTGGAAACACTAGGAACACTATTTACAGGAACAGAGATGGTCCCATAATCAGTATTCCCTAGACTGGTCCAACTATGGAAAACACTATTCCAGGAACAGAGATGGGTCCCGAATCACTAATTCCCTATGGGGCACTACAACACTCTTCAGGAAACAGAGATGGTCCACTCATCCACTATTCCTCACACTGAGCACTATGAGAACACTATTCCAGGAAACAGAGATGGTCCCACTAATCAGTTATTCCCTAACACTGGAGCCACTATGGAAACACTATTTCCAAGAACAGAGATGGTCCCCTAATCAGTATTCCCTACACTGGACCACTATGGAACACTATAACAGCGAACAGGAAGATGGAGTCCCTTAATCACTATTCCCTACACTGGAACACTATGGAACACTATTACAGGAACAGGGATGGTCCCTTAATCAGTATTCCCACACTGGAACACTATGGAACACTATTCCAGGAACAGAGATGGTCCCTAATCACTATTCCCTACACTGGAACACTATGGAACACTATTACAGGAACAGGGATGGTCCCTAATCACTATTCCCTACACTGGAACACTATGGAACACTATTACAGGAACAGGGATGGTCCCTTAATCAGTATTCCCACACTGGAGCACTATGGAACACTATTCCAGGAACAGAGGTGGTCCCTTAATCAGTATTCCCTTCACTGGAGCACTATGGAACACTATTCCAGGAACAGAGGTGGTCCCTTAATCAGTATTCCCACACTGGAGCACTATGGAACACTATTCCAGGAACAGAGATGGTCCCTAATCACTATTCCCTACACTGGAACACTATGGAACACTATTACAGGAACAGGGATGGTCCCTAATCACTATTCCCTACACTGGAACACTATGGAACACTATTACAGGAACAGGGATGGTCCCTTAATCAGTATTCCCACACTGGAGCACTATGGAACACTATTCCAGGAACAGAGGTGGTCCCTTAATCAGTATTCCCTACACTGGAGCACTATGGAACACTATTCCAGGAACAGAGGTGGTCCCTTAATCAGTATTCCCACACTGGAGCACTATGGAACACTATTCCAGGAACAGAGGTGGTCCCTTAATCAGTATTCCCTACACTGGAGCACTATGGAACACTATTCCAGGAACAGAGATGGTCCCTTAATCAGTATTCCCACACTGGAGCACTATGGAACACTATTCCAGGAACAGAGGTGGTCCCTTAATCAGTATTCCCACACTGGAGCACTATGGAACACTATTACAGGAACAGAGATGGTCCCTTAATCACTATTCCCTACACTGGAACACTATGGAACACTATTCCAGGAACAGAGATGGTCCCTAATCACTATTCCCTACACTGGAACACTATGGAACACTATTCCAGGAACAGAGGTGGTCCCTTAATCAGTATTCCCACACTGGAACACTATGGAACACTATTCCAGGAACAGAGATGGTGCCTAATCACTATTCCCTACACTGGAGCACTATGGAACACTATTACAGGAACAGAGATGGTCCCTTAATCAGTATTCCCTACACTGGAACACTATGGAACACTATTACAGGAACAGAGATGGTCCCTTAATCACTATTCCCTACACTGGAGCACTATGGAACACTATTCCAGGAACAGAGATGGTCCCTTAATCAGTATTCCCTACACTGGAACACTATGGAACACTATTCCAAGAACAGAGATGGTCCCTTAATCAGTATTCCCACACTGGAACACTATGGAACACTATTCCAGGAACAGAGATGGTCCCTTAATCAGTATTCCCACACTGGAACACTATGGAACACTATTCCAGGAACAGAGATGGTCCCTTAATCAGTATTCCCTACACTGGAGCACTATGGAACACTATTCCAAGAACAGAGATGGTCCCTTAATCAGTATTCCCACACTGGAACACTATGGAACACTATTCCAGGAACAGAGATGGTCCCTTAATCAGTATTCCCTACACTGGAACACTATGGAACACTATTCCAGGAACAGAGATGGTCCCTTAATCAGTATTCCCTACACTGGAACACTATGGAACACTATTCCAAGAACAGAGATGGTCCCTTAATCAGTATTCCCACACTGGAACACTATGGAACACTATTCCAGGAACAGAGATGGTCCCTTAATCAGTATTCCCTACACTGGAACACTATGGAACACTATTCCAGGAACAGAGATGGTCCCTTAATCAGTATTCCCTACACTGGAACACTATGGAACACTATTCCAAGAACAGAGATGGTCCCTTAATCACTATTCCCTACACTGGAGCACTATGGAACACTATTACAGGAACAGAGATGGTCCCTTAATCAGTATTCTCACACTGGAGCACTATGGAACACTATTACAGGAACAGAGATGGTCCCTTAATCAGTATTCTCACACTGGAACACTATGGAACAGACAGAACTCTGCCGTCCCCATCATTCGTGTTCAGGACCGGAACTACGGAACTTTAGAATGGGAATAAGAACAGTGGGAAGCAACTGTGGCTCTATAGCTATAAGAAGATAAGCTAGCATGGAATTCCCAGCATGGACCTCACCGCAGTGGCTGAAGAGCTGGAAGGAGACGTTGGAGTATGCGGGGAAGAGAAGACGGACGGAGCAAGACACCGGGCGGGACTGAACCTCGGAGCTAAAGGAGATAAAAGGAGGTGAGTCAGTCTCAGGGGCTAACGGAACAAACGAGGAAACTCCCACAGCGGAGTGTTTATCCCTGCCAGCGCTACTTACGTAAGAGTGCGACATCGGCTTATCTGAGTTCTGGCCAGCCATTTTTCCAGATGCCAAAACCTCAGTTCCGTCACACGCCAGAAAGTTTGGTCAGTCCTTGTCCGTCTCCTCCCCAGACAAGCCTGGAAAATTTGAAGCTCCTGTAATCAGGACGTGTAATCTGACTTTGCCGACTGTGCCGGTGGAATCCGACTTCTCCACACGGGCATGCTCGTCTGGATTCCCACATAGACACGTCCAGAATCTGTAGCATCCACATGCTCCCGAACGAAAACCGGAGCCGGATTCTGTGCCTTTAGTTCTCCAGCTAATTCCGGGGCACGGCTGATCGGGAGGCCCTCAGGGCGGGATCTGTATTCGACAGTGCTGTGGAAGTGAATCCCACTCCGGGTGCAGACTCACCTCGTTAGCCTCTACAGCCTGGGAGGACAGCGAGTCCGCTGGACGGGTGGGAGGATGTTTAGGGACGCCTCGGAGCAGGGAAAGCTGTGCCCTGTCCCGGGTGAATTCGAGGTTTAGAGGGGGATTAGGAAGCTAATTGGTGGGGTTGGAGATCCTCGGCTAATAACGCCGAGGCGTACAGGAGAGGCTCAGCTGGCTGCAGGAGCTCCCACACAGGCCCGGGCAGATGTTCCACTGGCAGAGCATCAAACACCGACCGGCTATCGGACCAGCCTGGTGTCCACTGTGGACGTCTGTCCTATCACTGTTCTCTCAGTTCAAACAAATAACTCTCCCTCTCTCCCTCTCTCTCTCTCTCTCTCTCTCACTCTCTCCATCCATCTGCCTCCATCTCTTTTATACCGTTTCCATAACTTCCTCACCCCATCTTCATTCCCTCACCTTTTATTCACCACCCTTTCCTTCTTTCTCTCTCCATATAACCCCCTGCCTCTCTCTCTCTCTCTCTCTCTCTCTCTCCCCATATCTCTCTATTCCCATTTTCTTTCGCTCACTCTTTCCCTGTTCTCTCTCTCTTTTACTTTCTCTTTCTCTCCATCCATCCATCTGCCTCTTTAGGTCATCTCTTTTATACCATTTCCATACCTTCCTCACCCCGTCTTTTCATTCTCTCACCTTCTATTCACCACCTTTTCCTTCCTATCCCCACCCTCCTCTCTCTCTCTCTCTCTCTCTCTCTCTCTCCCTCTCTCTGTATGTATAGTGTCTAGCAGTTGTCTGTCTGTCTTTCCTTCTCTCTCTCTGTCTCTCTCTCTCCCCTACCCACCCCTCTCTCTCTCTCCCCTACCCACCCCTCTCTCTCTCTCTCTCTCTTTCCCCTACCTATCCCTCTCTCTCTCTCTCTCTTTCCCCTACCTATCCCTCTCTCTATCTCTCTCTCTCTCCCTCTCTCTGTATGTATAGTGTCTAGCAGTTGTCTGTCTGTCTTTCCATCTCTCTGTCTCTCTCTCTCCCCTACCCACCCCTCTCTCTCTCTCCCCTACCCACCCCTCTCTCTCTCTCTCTCTCTCTCTTTCCCCTACCTATCCCTCTCTCTATCTCTCTCTCTCTCCCCTACCTCTATCTCTTTCTCTCTCTCTCCCCTCTCTCCCTCTCCCTCTCTCTCTCTGTATGCATAGTGTTTAGTGGTTCTCTGTCTCTCGCTCTCCCCCTCTCTCTCTCTCTCTCTCTCTGTATGTATAGTGTCTAGTGGTTGTCTGTCTTTCCCTCTCTCCCCTACCTCTATCTCTTTCTCTCTCTCCCCCCCCCACCCCCTCTCTCTCTCTCTGTATGCATAGTGTTTAGTGGTTCTATGTTCTGTCTGTCTCTCTCTCTCTCTTCCTCTCTCTCTCTCTCTCTCTCTCCCTCTCTCTCTCTCTCTGTATGCATAGTGTTTAGTGGTTCTCTGTCTCTCTCTCTCTCTCTCCCTCTCTCTCTTCCTCTCTCTCTGTATGTATAGTGTGGAGTGGTTCTATGTTCTGTCTGTCTCTCTCTTCCTCTCTCTCCTCTCTCCCTCTCTCTCTGTATGTATAGTGTGGGGTGGTTAGTATTCTGTCTGGTCGTTAAACAGCTGTGGAGCTGATGTATTCCTCCTCCCTAAAGCTGCATGTTAAATTAATGCCCCCTGTGCTCAGCTGGACTAACGAGGCCACTGGAACAAACACCGCATGCCTTATTCCCCGCACTCTAGGAAGCAGCTTTACTGCGGGGGGATGGAATAGTGGTGGTGGTGTTCGGTTTGCTTCCTATCAGCTCAGCTCATAAACAGATACGCAGGTTAAACAGGTGCATAGGGCTGTATGAACACTGACACTGAGTCCCTGCTGGAACGGGATAGAGTACCTCTGAGGTGGCCCTGGGTGTGTCTGCGTCCTGAAACAGGAAGCCCTCCAACGCTGAGTGTTACTGTGACCTGTGAGCGGTTATTACCGCTGTAATGCTTTTATTACTATGTTATTACTACGTTATTACTGTGTTATTACTACAGTGTGTACTGTGTATAGCTGTGTAAGTCTATGACCTATGATCTCACAGAATTTCGGTTCCTAAGTAGTGCACTACACCTCACTGCTCCCTACACAGTGCAGTTGTACTTCCCTGCTCCCTACATTGTCCACTACATCTCCCTGCTCCCTACACACCGCACTCTGTCCTCCATGTGGGCACCATGAGAGTCAAAGAGTGAATGGCTAGACTACTTCCTCCTCATCTAGTGAGCAGAAGGCTCAAATCGCCACCTAGTGTCCCGGAAGTGTAAACCACAAACACAGACAACAGCCGCAACTCAGACAGAGCTGGGCCGGGAGCGGTCAAGGCTAGCCGCTAACGAGCTGGCGAGCCAGGCAATTAGTCCACAGTGTTGGAAATCCCACTAGCGCTGCTAATTAAGAGAATACCTTCGCTCATTACAGGAGTGTGAGGCTTTGTTATTACGCCCCACAGGGACACGGAGAGGAGCGCTCGACCATGGCCCAGTGCCCGCCAGAGAGATACGGAGGCCAGCCAAACCCTTTATGGAGATACGCTCAGGCAGTGGACTTACACAGGGTCCCGGAATCATCAAACACATCCATTTCCCACCATGTCCAGCCCGGCATGCAATACTTCCCAGAGAAAGAGCAGCGCTGCCAGACGTTAGCGCCAACACACCGATATTCAGACTGATGACTGGGGCCAGTTAACGGACATTCCACTAGGTTTAGTGGAACAAGGGAATTTCAGCCTGGAGATGTGATCAAACGTTCCGGAAACCCAGCAGTGCGTAGCACCACCTCTGCACGCTGGTCATGACTGAACACACGCTGCACACTGCAGTTTTGTGGTTACAGAACAAAACTCTGAAACCTCTGTGATGGCCAGCTCATATGGACATACTGACCTACTGAATCTACAAGTCAGGTAAGCAGACTGGAGCAGAATGGAGGCGTGACGCGTGGAGGCGAGTTATCATTCATCTGAAAGTGGTTTATTAGGCTATGAATAAAGAAGTATATCGTCGCTGTCCAAAGAAAAACAAGTATCTCCAAAATGGCAACTTTACAGGAGAGGCCAAAAACCTCATTCAATTTTAATGCAAGTCAATGGAACCAGACATCTTACCAAGCACTTTTGGGCCATTTCAGTTGGTCCATTCGTCATGCAAATCTCACAAAGTGTAAACAGGAGCTGCAGTTTTCAAATGATGCATAAAAGTCAAAAATGGAGATACATGTTTTTCATTGGACAGCGACGATATGCTGATGAGTGTATCGTGGATATCGCCAGTGAGCCTTATACAAGTCATTCGCTTAATCCGATTTAGACCAATGCAGTTTGTTGAGCTGCTGTATATAAAGTTCTAGCATAAAGTCACTAATATGAAAACACAAGGTAGCAATATACTTACAATATATATATATATATATATATATATATATATATATATATATATATATATGCACACATACTATTAAATATATATTATTATAAATAGTTAATATTTAATATTTAGTGTTTTAGTATTATTATTATTATTATTATTATTATTATTATTAATAATATTATTATAAACTACATTTCTACATGTTTTTCTATGTGTTATTATCTAGTTATTATCTAATTCCTGGTATATATATATATATATATATATATAGTCCCACTTTCACACTTTCTGTAAATTATATAAACTTCATTTCACTTCTCAAATATCACTGTGTTTGTCCCCTATATGATATATTTAACGCAATTTTTTTATCCAAACAATCAATGCTTTATAAAGGTAAACCAGGAAAATTAACAACGCTGCCCAAACTTTCCCACCCCACTGTATTATTATTATTATTATTATTATTATTACTATTATTTTTATTATAAACTACATTTCTACATGTTTTTCTCCGTGTTATTATCTAGTTATTATCTAATTCCTGGTATATATATAATCCAGGATAATCCTAGAGATCTATCATTACTTCACATCCAACTCACCTGGCTCTGGTATTCAGATGCCCCTGAAGGTCAATCGGATCGGACTAGAGTTGGCCCTAAACTCTGCAGGGCCATAGATCTCCAGGACTGGAATGGCCCCCACCCCCATATGTTAAACCAGGTGCTGCTAATGTGGTTTAACCAGGAATTTAAACAACGTTCAAAACTTCCATACAGTGCAACAGATAGACCGGCCATTGATCAACATTATCTCCCAAGCACTTCCTGAGCTGGAGAGTACGAACTGAGCTGGGGTGAAAACCAGCCAGTGTGGGTCCACAGGCTTCCAAGAGGCCTTGATATTTAACCGTGCCTGGATTGTTCCTCGTCGATCCAGCGTTCGCTCAGAGTGTTGGTTGTGGTGGTTCTCAGGAATGAATGTGATGCGTCCTTGAGATGTAATCCCAACATCTATAGTTGAGACAGTATACCATCAGCCTAAACAAACCATCACAGCCATCGTGGCCTTCTGTCGTTCCTGCTGCTTCTTCACAATGAGCAATAAAACAGTCTATCTGTGGTGAATTGTTGTCGCAGAGCTGGACATCATCTCGTACCACCACCTCTTAAAACCTTCAACCTCTAACACCCGCCTCCAGACTCCTGGGGTCTCTCTTACCACCCACTCAGGAGGGCAAAGATCTGAAGAAAGCCCATCTGTGGGCACTGGCCAGTGAGAACTCCAAGACCACAAGCGCATCAACCGGGATAGGTGCTTGTAGTGAAACTAAAAGGAACAGAGATTAGCCGCTAGCCTAGTCAAGCTAGCTTCAGCCTGAACAATCAGGATGATGACATCACAGCAAACCGGCTTCAGCCTCGCAGAGGGTCAGCCATTTCTCCACCATGGCTAGCATCTGTGACCCAGTCGCACGGTCACACTGGGTCACAGGGCTAATTAGAACCATGCTCACCACGCTAGCTGACAGAAAGACCCAGCATGGCCTACCTCCAGAGGGAGCTCTCCAGCACCTTGGTGGAATCCGCATGGTAGTACTTGGTGAGGATGAGGATGACCTGTGAAGAAAGAGAGAACAGGTCAGTTACATCTGAACCTGCTACTCAAACAAACAACCAGGCAAACAATGGAACACATGTCTCAACACAGCGGCTGGTGTATATCACAACACGGTGAGGGGGTCCTCTCTTCAGCAGGGCCGTAAAATCAGCTGCACATTCTGTTAGGAGTTGCTGGAATTCAGTCTGAGAATTCTCTGTATCGGACTGATACCCTAATACTGGAACAAAGCTTTCTGTGAACAATGACTCACTTTATAACCGTAACCATAACTTTATTACTTATGAGACACATCACACATTCTAGGATTCACTTTTACACATTATACACTTTAAAAATAACTTTTACACACATTACACCTTAAGGATTACTTTTAAGCACATTATGCACTCTAAGAATGACTTTTAGACACATTACACTCTGTAAGAATACGTTTTAAATACATTATGCACTCTAGGAATGACTTTTAAACTTGTTATACATTCTAAGATTCACTTTTACACATTATATACTTTAAGAATAACTTTTACACACATTACACACTATGGATTACTTTTAAGCACATTATGCACTCTAAGAATTACTTTTAAGCACATTATGCACTCTAAGAATTACTTGTAAACACATTATGCACTCTAAGAATGACTTTTAAGCACATTATGCATGCTAGGAATACCTTTTAAGCACATTATGCACTCTAAGAATTACTTTTAAGCACATTATGTACTCTAGGAATTACTTTTAGACACATTACACAGTGTAAGAATAAGTTTTAGACACATTACGCACTCTAGGAATTACTTTTAAGCACATTATGCACTCTAGGAATTACTTTTAAGCACATTATGCACTCTAAGAATTAATTGTAAACACATTATGCACTCTAAGAATTACTTTTAAGCACATTATGCACTCTAAGAATTACTTTTAAGCACATTATGCACTTTAAGAATTAATTGTAAGCACATTATGCACTCTAGGAATTACTTGTAAACACATTATGCACTGTAAGAATTACTTTTAAGCACATTATGTACTCTAGGAATTACTTTTAAGCACATTATGCACTGTAAGAATTACTTTTAAGCACATTATGTACTCTAGGAATTACTTTTAGACACATTACACAGTGTAAGAATAAATTTTAGACACATTAGGCACTCTAGGAATTACTTGTAAACACATTATGCACTCTAAGAATGACTTTTAGGCACATTATGCACTCTAGGAATTACTTTTAAGCACATTATGCACTCTAGGAATTACTTTTAAGCACATTATGCACTCTAGGAATTACTTTTAAGCACATTATGCACTGTAAGAATTACTTTTAAGCACATTATGTACTCTAGGAATTACTTTTAGACACATTACACAGTGTAAGAATAAGTTTTAGACATTACGCACTCTAGGAATTACTTTTAAGCACATTATGCACTCTAAGAATTAATTGTAAACACATGCACTCAAAGAATTCCTTGTAAACATATTATGCACTCTAAGAATTTCTTTTAAGCACATTATGCACTTTAAGAATTAATTGTAAGCGCATTATGCACTCTAGGAATTACTTGTAAACACATTATGCACTTTAGGAATTACTTTTAAGCACATTATGCACTCTAGGAATTACTTTTAGACACATTACACAGTGTAAGAATATGTTTTAGACACATTACGCACTCATGTTCCCACATCTGTACTGCAGGATGCCTGATGCGTTTGGTTTTGTACTGTGGGTAAACCTCCTGCACACGTGTTTGCCACTACTCTACTGGAAGCTGAGGTGATGGGTCAGTATGTCTGCGTGTAGACCTGAACGCAGGCAGACCTGTACAGTGTGCTAATCATTTGTCAGGATACTGCACACTTCTGTGAACATAAAATGACAATCAGCCTGAACTGAATATTGACATATTGAGTTTTGTCAACACCGATCTCAGTGTCGCCTTTTTATATGAAACGGCTCCTGTTAATGACCTGCCTTACAAATGTTCATCACTTAGCCTGTCTGCACCTTCAGACGTCCCTAAAGAAATGGCAAGCAGATGCGTTTCTGTGGTTAAATGCACATGGCACACTGCCAGACTCATTTATTTGTTAGGTTTTTCTTCTGCGCTCCAGCTGTCTGTCCGCCAGACCATATACCTGACCTCTAGGTGAAGAGAAAAGGCGAGAACCCTTCAATACCACCCCTGGCCTTTGAGGAGAACTGAGCCTCGCCTGCCATAAACAGCCTCGGGCGCCCAAACCCACAAACGACCCCTCAGTACGGCTCCTGACTTTCCTCCACCGCGGGAGGGAAAGAGCTTGTGTAGCACTTCAGCGCAGTTCGGTTTGAAAGCCAGGCTGAGGGTTCTCCTGCTAAAGCCCCGTCTGGAGAAGCGCACCTGTCTGTTAGCGGCTCTTCAGAAGGAAATATTTACTGGGACGGTTCCTCTGGTCACCCTAAGAAATTACAACACATGAGAACAGAGCTCGCTCTCCCTTTGTTTGCCCCTCTGTGCGTTCGGAGCCGTGTTGTTCGTGTAGAGCCAGAGACAGAAGAGATCCTTACACATCTCCATATGTTTTATTCATGCTGCCGCGGCCGCTGCTGGGATTAGAACCCACCCACAGATCACCGATGTGTGTGCGCGTCCTCATCACTCCCAGCAGCTCTGACAGTAAAGCCCAGTGGAAACACGTTGCCATGACAAAGGGCCCGTACATTTCACATATCCGGCGGAGTGACTGACGGCTCGCTTTTGGAGGGGGGAAGCGAACGGAGGACAGCGAGAACAGTGAGCGCTCTTACTGGACGAGCCTCGGGGATCAATCCAAGCGTACACGGTTCACCATCTTTAACCCAACCAGTGGAGGCCTGTCTGTTGTCTTACCCTGTGTTTATGCTAGCAGGCGCCAGAGCGATAAGCGCCCAGTCATTTCCTATGGGAGCGCCAGATCTGTAGTCGCAATTGACTAGCGGTAATTGTAATTTTATGCAAATTAATTAATGTAATGAAGCCACATTGTAAACGATGGGCCCCAACAAATTCTCTGGTTGCTACTTCAGGTGGCTGCAAGGCTGTTGCCAGTTGCTTTCTATGGTATTCTGATTGGTTTGTACAGGAAGTGTTTGCTAGTGCTGCTTAGCAGTTCCGCTATCGAGCTAGGTCACTCGGTTGGCTTGGTTAGCCAGAATGCTAACCCGCCAGTAAAGCTAGCCATATTAATATGTGCTTTCAAAACTAGCTAACTTACCTGGACCATGTGCACGCCACAACGTGAGTGGTCTTGAACACACCCACAAGAGATGAAGTATAGAACTTGCTGTCTGCTAGTGTACAAGTAACAAGCAATACCCCAGTATTTCTATGGAGCTGGTTCCAGGTGGTTGCCAGGCTGTTGCCAGTTGCTTTCTACCGTATTCTTACTGGTTTCTGTTGGAAGTGATTGCTAGTGCTAGGTGTATGAAGACGTGCTAGGTGTATGAAGTTTGCTTATTCAGTACTGCAGCTGTTAGCTATGAGGCTAACAGATGCTAATAAGACCACAGCTTAAGCAGTACCCTAGTTTTGCCATGACGCTACTAGACAGTTGAGTTTGAAGTGTTGGTGTTTCTGATCTCTGGATTAGCTCTAGTTAGCTAGCTAGGTTAGCCAGCATGTTCACTGGCCAGACAAATTCTTTCCTCAATATTAATATATGCTTTCAATTTTTGCGATGATGTTGCTAGACCATTTCTATCTGAAATGTGGTTCCAGGTGGTGGCTATGTCACACCTGTTACAGGTAGGGTTGCACTATGTACTGTATATCACTACCGACATTGCATTGTCGGTATCTGCAGACCTCAGATACATAACACAGGCTTTTAAAGCACTAACCATATTCCACCTGATGTTCCAGGTAGTTACTAGGTGAATGCTGGGCAGTTGCTATATTATCCCAGTGTCTTGCAAGGGTGCTAGTTGCTTAAGGTATAGCAGGTCTAGGTTGCTAGGTTGTCGCTAAGTGTTTGATATGGTACTATAGGAAGCAGTTGCTAGTGTGCTGCTACACAGCTAGCAGGTAATGGCTAACATGACCTAGACAGTATAATGAACCAAAAATCTAGATGGGCAAAAGGTTCAGCCAGGACACTGGAGCCATGAGGCTAATGAGGTAATGGAAGTCAAAAGATTGTGTAACAGTAATCCAGTTTAACTAGTGCTAGTCCAGGCAGTGTTCCAGGTGGTTGCAAGGTGATTGCTAGGTGGGAGTGCAAGTTTGTATGCCTCTTGCATCATATCTAGATCATCACAAACAAATTTAGTGAGACATCCGAGTATAGATACAAGGTAAGTGGACCTAAAATAAGGGGTAGTGAATCCCTGAGATGCATGGTGCTCTCTGATTGTCTGCACTGCCCCCTACAGGCACACTAGGACAGAGCAGCTGGGGCAGTATTGAACACAAAGGCTCCATTCATACAGCTGGAACAGTCCGGCATGGGAAAGAACACGGTACAGTACAGCACTATCTGCACTGATAATGAGAAAGCTACACACATCCACACACACACACACACACACACACACCCACACACACACACACACACACACACACAGTCCACCACAGACCGTCTATTGACTTTCAAAGCATCTTTAAAGGATTCTCACACTCCTGGAGCGCTGAACCTTCCACATGCACTTCACCAACCCCTCAAAAAGAAGGTCAGAATCAGCCCAGTCATTCGTGTAACTGCTTCCAGGGGCCGATAACGACCATCAGGAGCGCCGAAGAGCGTTCCAGCAGATGGGATGCGGAGGCTGAATTCCTGTAAATCACCACAGAGCAGCTTCCGCGGGACTGGAACTCTCCGAGGGAAGGGAGGAATTCTGGAAATCTGAGTTCGAGTTTCACATAGCACAGCCAGAAGTGGAAAAGTTATCAGATTCCAGACGGTGCCTTCATACCCAGAGGCGTTCGCAGCCAGCGGCTTGGAGGAACCTCTTTTGCTAATCCTCGTTTCCCTCAAACCCAACTCAACTTCCAACACTTCACTGCCAGCTCAGCCACAAGGCTGCTAGGAATGTGCAGTGTTGAACTTGCAGCGCAGAGTACTCAACAGTACATGCAAACCACTAAACAAGGACAGTGTAAATAACTGTTAGCAATGACTTCCTTGGTTACTGTTGCTATGTCGGTTAAAATTCCAGTTCAATACATACATACACAAATACCTAGTAGTGTTTAATACCTGGACTGGACAAGTTCCTGGATGTAGCCACATCAGTGTTCAGACTCTTATACGTCACAAAATTGGTCAGGTGGTCCAGATTTGGTGGATGCCTGCCCTGGCACAATTCCGAGGAGAATTCCCTGTAGGCTGGGATTGTATCCACTGCTGGTAGACCCGTATGACCGTACGCTTCCACACACCTGCAGATTCAGCTACTTCCTTCACACTATGGTCTTTGGCCACGCCCACATGCAGTCCCTCCTTTCAGCCAATCATTAACATCTGCTCTGGAGCATTTTCCACACATGGAACGAGACACTCCCTGCACTGTAGCACCTCTTCCCAATCTATGGATCCCACCACTCACCACCTGCAGGGATTTGTAGACCCTTAGACACACAAAGTGAAGTTCTGTCATAGAGGACTCTGTCAAATCTTAGGTCCCCTCTGTGGAGCAACGCTGAAACTACACGCTTGAAGAAATGAAGGTTTTAAATATTCATCTTCTGACTCAAAATTTAAAAACAGTCTCAGTGTGAGGCAGCTAAAAAAGCATGGGAATGTGAGGAAGGAATGAGGGATGAATAAACGACACATAGAGGACTGTGGGTCACTATGCCTGTGGATTCGAGTTTGGGGATCTGCTCTGAGTGAGTACATGTAATTTGTTGGGTGTTGGGTAAAGGAGACAAGTTGGAGTGGGGAGTGAAAACTAATGGGACGCTATGGGAGGAACGAATGACCGCTAATCACTGACCACTGACGCATTCGTTGGGCGTCTCCACCAGGACTAAAGCGGGACTCGTCACTGAAGATGACCCGCTGCCATTCTGAGTCACTCCATGACAGTCTGGTACGACACCACTGCAGTGTTTGGTGACGGTGGCGTGGTGTTAAGGACGGTCGTGGTAACGGTCTGTGTGCATGTAGCCCTGCGTGGTGCAGCCGTCTGCCAATGGTGTGGTTGGGGTAGCCCAGTGGGTAACACCACTACTCAGGGTGCCACCTCTACGTGTGGAAGCCTGGGGTTCGTATCCCAGTGCTGAGCTACACCAATAAGAGTCCTTGGGCAAGACTTGGGCCTACCTGTAATCATTAACCTTGTAAGTCTCTCTGGATAAGAGCGTCAACAGGATGACCCATGGAGGACACCACTGCTCGCTGGATGTTCTTGGATGTCTCCTTGTAAACTTGAATCAACAGCAAGTCTCACGGTGTCAAACCTACCCCCCAAGTTTCACTCCTGTGGGTCGGTTCCTTCTGGGTGGAGCTGTTCTTTCAGACAACTACATCATGGGGGGTTTGACAGTAATGTCATGTTTCTATATGAATACTAGCGTTCAGTACCGTATAGCTGTAAAGCTGAGTGTGTGCTGGATTAGTGTATACAGGTGATGTAACGACAGAGTGACGCACTACCCGGTCACCGACTGTAATAAAGGAGATATGACCCCGTGGGGTTCAGGGCTTATTCTTAACCGCAGGAATAGAATCACACTCGTTTTATTTGTGGAGACACGCGGTAGGTGGTGAAATCTGATAATGCTGGGTTTACAGGAAAGAAAATAAACAGAGACACATGAATGACTCAGCAGGACGCAATCAGACCAGAACGTCTGCTGTCAAAGTGCAGAAGAAAAAAAAACAATAACTGCCAGATATTGGTGGAGCCGGAAAGAAAGAGAGAGAGAGAAAGAGTGTGAGTAGAAGAGAGCTAGAGGAGGAGATCAGCTCTCTGACCCACTAGCACACAGTCAAGGTGCTGTCTGTGTGAGTGCTCCTTAGCTAGGGGGCTGCTACTGCAGGTGGTGTTCCAGGTAGTTGCTAGGGGTTTGTCCAAATGGTTGCAAGGGTGTTGCTACGTGGTTCATGTGATATTCTGGGTGGTGTATCAGCCAGGCGTTCACTGTGCGGTTTTAGAAATCGTGTTGTTTGCTGCGCCTTTAATTCACCCTGTGATTTATATACTCCCACTAAACGAAAACCACTAGCCATGAGACCAGTAAACGAAGCTTATACCCACGGTGCGAAATCATTGAGGGTCCAAGACCCCCTAACTAACCTCTCTTCGTTCCCTTGAATGTCTCGAAATGGAAATTCCGCTGTTAGGAATGTGTAGTGTGGAACTCGGAGACCAGACATATGACTGAACATGGACCACACCAATGGCTCATCACATCCGGTTGTGGATGGCGCACATGTCCCTTTGATTCGTCCGCCTTTCGCAGCAGAGCCACTTCTTTTCACATGACTCACTGTCCGTCACTGACCTTCATCCTTCACAGAGTTAAATAATGCCCTCCCGATCCAGAGCACAGGAAGTCCATGGCAATGAAACTACACACAGCAGTCTGAACACAGCCACAACGACAAATGCAGGAACCCTAACGCAACCGGAAAACCCGTCCTGCTTCCAACATACTGGTACCTAATTTGTTGGGTCTCATGTCAGACAGACGACGTTGATGCGGGCCGATTCCTGAATCCTAAATTGTTATTTACACCCCCAACATTTACATACGGCCACACTGGAGCTCCAGAACCAACATGGTGGAGTATGTGGAGAAATCCAGATATTTTGTGGCTACAGCAATTACTTAGCAATCCCCTTGCAACCACCTGGGATACCATAGCAATCACTTAGCAATCCCCTTGCAACCACCTGGAATACTACAGCAATTGCTTAGTAGTCCCCTTGCAACCACCTGAGATACCATAGCAGTCGCTTAGCAATCCCCTTGCAACCACCTGGAATACCACACAGGGTTCAGTATGTAGAACTCACATATCGTGAACCTTAACACTGTTGTTCCTCCATCATATCCATTTCCTGCATTTCCAAAAGAGGGACGGTAAAATCGGCCGATTCCTGAATCCTAAATTGTTATTTACACCCCCAACATTTACATACGGCCACACTGGAGCTCCAGAACCAACGTGGTGGAGTATGTGGAGAAATCCAGATATTTTGTGGCTACAGCAATTACTTAGCAATCCCCTTGCAACCACCTGGGATACCATAGCAATCACTTAGCAATCCCCTTGCAACCACCTGGAATACTACAGCAATTGCTTAGTAGTCCCCTTGCAACCACCTGAGATACCATAGCAATTGCTTAGCAATCCCCTCGCAACCACCTGGAATACCACACAGGGTTCAGTATGTAGAACTCACATATCGTGAACCTTAACACTGTTGTTCCTCCATCATATCCATTTCCTGCATTTCCAAAAGAGGGACGGTAAAACGGGCCGATTCCTGAATCCTAAATTGTTATTTACACCCCCAACATTTACATACGGCCACACTGGAGCTCCAGAACCAACATGGTGGAGCATGTGGAGAAATCCAGCGTTCCAGGCTGGGATGGAGATCGGCACTCCTCGTTCCCTTTCCAAGGAGCCCAACTGTCAGCGGTACAGGGTTGTTGTCCTATTCACCAGCTTCGTAATCCAACGTTCAGCTTGCACAGGCACCAGGATGTCCTGCAGCTCCATTTAAGGTAGATCAGATCATTCCTGGAATTCCTTATTTGGACGTGACTTCAAATGACAGTTGATTCAACGAATGTATACACAAATGTATGTCCATGTGTCAGAGAGCGCTCATACAGCATTACTTAGTTCCACTGTACTCCTGAACAGAGTTCATTATCTTTCTCCGCGTCTCCAGAAACATTTCTCCAGCGCCTCTGGGCTGGCGGGCCTTCTGTTTCTGATCCAGCTGGTGACATTTTACTGGGGAAAAGTCAACGGGACGAGTGATGAGCCCTGAATAGCAATGGCAGAACCACAAGAGGATCCATTCAGGACGAAAACACGGCAAACATGCTACAAATGAAGAGGGACCACACAAGACGGCTTTTCATTACAGCCTCGGACACCACGGTCCACTCCAGGGGTCAATGAAGGACAGTAAATCAGACCGCTGGGCTGCGGAAGGAAAAGGACTCGTACAGAAAGTGATACATAGACACCACAAGTTTGTCCAAGTTTTTAAACAGCAGTGTGTCTTACAATGTCTTAGTATAGTAAAATTCCCGATGCAAGGCTGGTTGAGATCACTCAGCAACACCACATGGTTTGGTTCTATTACTTGTTAGCTATATTAGCCTCGTAGCTCAAATGGTAAAACTAAAGAAACCTTAGAAACCTTAAAATGTCCTGGCTGTCAACACGAGTGACAGCCTACCAACCACCGGGAATACCACAGAGCATACCAGCTATGAATTTCCTTGTAACCACCTGAAATGCCATAGCAATCGCCTCACAATCCTCTTGCAACCACCTGGAATATCATAGCAACCACTTAGAAATTCCCTTGTAACCACCCGGAATACCGCAGCATTTGCTTAGCAGTCCCCTTGCAATCATTCTGAATATCATAGCAATCGCCCAGAAATTTCCTAGCTATAGCAATTGCCTAGCAATTCCCTTGCAACCACCTGGACTACCACAGCAATTGCTTAGCAATCCCACCTGGAATACCACAGCAATTGCTTAGCAATCCCCTTACAACCATTTAAAATATCATGCCAATTGCCCAGATATTTTTGTGGCTATAGCAATAGCCTAGCAATTCCCTTGCAACCACCTGGGATACCATAGCAATCACTTAGCAATCCCCCTGCAACCACCTAAGATACCATAGCAGTCGCTTAGCAATTCCCTTGCAACCACCTGGGATACCTTAGCAATCACTTAGCAATCCCCTTGCAACCACCTGAGATACCACAGCAGATGCTTAGCAATTCCCTTGCAACCACCTGGGATACCTTAGCAATCACTTAGCAATCCCCTTGCAACCACCTGAGATACCACAGCAGATGCTTAGCAATTCCCTTGCAACCACCTGGGATACCTTAGCAATCACTTAGCCATCCCCTTGCAACCACCTGGAATACTATCGCAATTGCTTAGTGATCTCCTTGCAACCATCTGATATACCCTAGCAATCGCTTAGCAACCCCCTTACAACCATTTCAAATATTATGGCAATTGCCCAGATATTTTTGTGGCTATAGCAATCGCCTAGCAATTCCCTTGCAACCACCTGGGATACCATAGCAATCACTTAGCAATCCCCTTGCAACCACCTGAGACACCATAGCAGTCGCTTAGCAATTCCCTTGCAATGACCTGGGATACCTTAGCAATCACCTAGCAATCCCCTTGCAACCACCTGAGATACCATAGCAGTCGCTTAGCAATTCCCTTGCAACCACCTGGAATGCCACAGCAATTGCTTAGTAATCTCCTTGCAACCACCTGAGATACCACAGCAATTGCTTAGCGATCCCACCTGGAATACCACAGCAATCGCTTAGCAACCCCCTTACAACTATTCAAATATTATGGCAATTGTCCAGATATTTTTGTGGCTATAGCAATCCCCCGCAACCACCTGAGATACCATAGCAGTCGCTTAGCAATTCCTTTGCAACCACCTGGGATACCTTAGCAATTACTTAGCAATCCCCTTGCAACCACCTGGAATACCACAGCAATTGCTTAGTATTTTCCTTGAAACCACCTGATATACCCTAGCAATCACTTAGCAACCCCCTTACAACTATTTAAATATTATGGCAATTGTCCAGATATTTTGTGGCTACAGCAATTACTTAGCAATCTCCTTGCAACCACCTGAGATACCATAGCAATCGCTTAGCAACCCCTTTAAATAACTAATGCAAAGTGTCCCTCCTCTGGACTTCAGAAGGGAATCCCACAGATTTCTATCATATATGTTTTTGTATAATTCATTATTCAGGATCTGAACCGGGTCATTCAGAGTGATCCAGATGGATCTAGTGTAAAACTGTGGAACCTTTTTACAGTGGTGGTGATGGGAACCAGGGGTGACCGTGTGTGCAGCACACATACGGAAACGTTATTCACCCCTTTGATCCGATCACTCCAGATGGATGTAAAGCAGGATTTGGAGTGCTGTCTCAGGTGGAGCTACAGAAACCAAATCAGCTCAGCGTCCGTTCCAAGTCATATTACATAATCAGCTGTTGCTGGACTGCCTGAAACGCTTTCCGTGCGGGCGGACAGCTTTCAGGGATCTCGGGAGAAATCTCAAACACACAAATCCTGGAACTGAATCTTGCAGCCCAACCCGAAGGCTCAGGGAGCAGAACTTCTCTATGACCTGTCAACACCACCACCTGTTCCCTGTCTCAGCACAACCTGCTCGCCGCTACAGCTCTCCGTGATAAGCAAGAAGCCTAACAGCCGTGCTGGGTTAAAACAGAATCCTATATTAGCCGCTGTGGTGAAAAGGGAATGATTATACAAAATGTAACACGGGCTAAGCAACAATGTAAGAGCAGCACAAGTGTAGGGCAGGAAACGTAGTTAGGGACAGGCACAGGTCGGAAACGGGAGAAAGCAGTCAGTGGAGGCAACCAAGTTTGAAGGGTAGAGCGAAAACGAGAGAGGTAAACCAGTTCAGTAATCAGATTCGTAGATTTAGACTGGTAAAGGGAAGTAGCAAAAGGAGTTGTCGAAAAACTGAAAGAGAGTCAGAACCAGAAAAACCATGACCCAAAGAGAATTGCTAACGAATAGGCAAAGCTTCGCGAAGAGCATCTGAAAACCCGGGCTTTAATACAAACAGTGATTGATGTCAGCTGACTAAACCGGTGGTCCCGAACGAATGAGCACGTCCGCGCGCGAGCAGACATCATCGAGCGATGTCCTCTGGGAAGTGGAGTTCGGGAGAGCGAGAGGAACAGGAAAGCCCGGAAGCGTGACTCAAGTCTGTCCATGTTTATAGAGAACAGTGTGTCGTAACTACAGAGGCAAGGCCGGTTGAGATTACTCAGGAACTTCGCCTTTGTTGAAGCTAGTGTGCTAATGCTAATGAGCATTAGCACCAGTTCTATTACTGGTTAGCTTTATTAGCCTCGTAGCTTCAGTGCTAAAACTAAAGAAACTTTAGATGTCTTGAGACGCAGCTCGCGCGACAACCTACTAACCACCTAATAGCCAACAGATTCCTTGCAACCACCTGGAATACCATAACAGTCAACACGGAAAGTCATGTTCAAGTCACGTGCTCAAGCCATCCCGCTAATTTAGTCATGTACACCGTGCATCCAATGGACAACAGACCTTGCACAGGTTTGACTAAGTAAGCTGCCTAGACCAAACACCAGTCGTCCTGCATGTTTAAGGTGGTAGTAACTTCAGGCTCCTGCAGGTGGCGCTGCATGAGGATGAGGCTATAAATCCCTGTGGGGTGTGAGTGGCGGGATCCATAGATTGGGAAGAGGTGCTACAGTGCAGGGAATGTCTCGGTCCATGTGTGGAAAATGGCTCCAGAGCAGATGTTAATGTTTGGCTAAAAGGAGGGACTGCATGTGGGCGTGGCCAAAGACCATAGTGTGAAGGAAGTAGCTGAATCTGCAGGTGTATGGAAGCGTACAGTCATGCAACAGCACCACCTAGTTTGACAACGAACCGTTCATCTCTGTGCTGACCACGGTGCCTCCACACACAGATTCGTTGGGCGTCTCCACCAAGACTAAAGCGGGACTCGTCACTGAAGATGACCCGCTGCCATTCTGAGTCACTCCATGACAGTCTGGTACGACACCACTGCAGTGTTTGGTGATGGTGACGTGGTGTTAAGGACAGTCGTGGTAACGGTCTGTGTGCAGGTAGTCCTGCGTGGTGCAGCCGTCTGTCGATGGTGCTGCACTAACAGGAGGACTCAACACTGTTCGCTAAATATCCTCAACCATGTTAGTTGGGTCAGTCCGATACAGCGATAAGGCCCTTCTAACTTGACCAGGGGTGCCCAAACATCTGCAGACAGCTGTTAACGTGCATTCCCAATACTGAAACATGTTCAGATAACTGCCACTACCGTTTAATCACCCACACCGACCTCCCGACACGTCCACGCCTGGTCACGCCTAATAAATGTCCCACACTGTGTGATAAACGCGTGCGATGTATATAAACATGCCATATTCCAAGCGTGTAACGAGGACAGCGGAGGGCGGGGCAGCGAGAGGAATAGGCCGCCAAACAGCCGCAGAGCATGCGGTTCACTTTTACAAGGCCGGACGTGGACATAAATCAGCGTGTGCGAACACAACGTCCCCCGGGGGGGAAGCGTCCAGCTCAATCTGGCAACATGAGGCACGAACTGACAAGCAGAGACAAACCGGCTCACAGTTCAATTACGGTTTGTCTCTTCATCAGACACACGCACGATCAACTCACATTCACAACAAACGGCTGGAGTACTCACATCCAGCTCCAGCACAAACACCGCCTCGCCTTCTAATAGGGTCCGTCAGGTACTGCTCACTGAGACACACCTGAGACCACTCCATTAGAACCCCTTCATATCTAGAGCCACCTGACCGGAGTTCCACTAGAGGCCTTAACGCGTCCTCTGGACCATCATCCAGTCACTAGCAGAGGAACAGGCATGAACACAAGCAAGGTACGAGGTGTTTCCAATAAAGTGGCCAGTTAGTGGAAGTAGAAGGTAGGTGTTTCTGATAAAGTGGCCAGTTAGTGGAAGTACAAAGGGGGTGTTTCTAATAAAGTGGCCAGTTAGTGGAAGTAGAAGGTAGGTGTTTCTGATAAAGTGGCCAGTTAGTGGAAGTACAAAGGGGGTGTTTCTAATAAAGTGGCCAGTTAGTGGAAGTAGAAGGTGGGTGTTTCTAATAAAGTGGCCAGTTAGTGGAACTACATAGTAGGTGTTTCTAATAAAGTGGCCAGT
>JAMWET010007354.1:17500-20000 GCA_024036415.1 Prochilodus magdalenae | reverse complement strand
TGCATGGATGAAGGAAGAATGCTTGTGTAGGATAAACGAATGAACGGATGAAGGAAGAAGGCTGGTGTATGGATAAAGGAATGAATGGATGAAGGAAGAATGCTTGTGTAGGATAAAGGAATGAACGGATGAAGGAAGAAGGCTGGTGTATGGATGAAGGAATGAACGGATGAAGGAAGAATGCTGGTGTATGGATGAAGGAATGAACAGATGAAGGAAGAAGGCTGGTGTATGGATGAAGGAATGAATGAGATGAAGGAAGAATGCTGGTGTATGGATGAAGGAATGAATGGATGAAGGAAGAAGGCTGGTGTATGGATGAAGGAATGAATGGATGAAGGAATGAATGGATGAAGGAATGAACGGATGAAGGAATAAACGAATGAAGGAAGAATGCTGGTGTATGGATGAAGGAATGAACGGATGAAGGAAGAAGGCTGGTGTATGAATGAAGGAATGAATGGATGAAGGAATGAACGGATGAAGGAATGGACAGCTGGAATGGGAAGGATCCGAGGCGAGCTCAGATGAATGGTGAGACTGGCTCTGTGCGGACCCAAGCTCGGTCCTTCCCTCCCGGTTATGTAACGGAGATCCCACAGTGTCGCTCCTGTTCTCCAGCAGGGGTCAACCAGGGCCGGACTCATTACCAGGCTGAAGCGGAGAGCGGCTCTACGCCGCTCGGATTAGCCGCCTCGCTAATTAACCCAGCCGCACGCACCGTGGTAATCTCGCAGGCCTCCTGCTGCTCGCTAAAGTTTGTTTATGCCGTTCGTTTTTTCACCCAACACCATCTTCACCCGGCTCCGGATCACCTCTCGCTTTCCTACCAGCCCGGAATTTCACAAACCAGCACCATTCCGACGGAACGAGACGCTCCTGAAATCCCTAAGCACTGCGTTCCACCCGTGTTCATTTACAGCATTACCCAACGATTTAACAAACGAACTGCACTGTAGCGTGTAAATACACTCCTCAGTAGAACAGCCGCACCCAGGAGGAGGTGTGGGAGTGCAGTGGTGTTGGGAAGGAAGATAAAGGATACCAGTATGGCGTCGGGCCGCCGTGTTCGCTAACCCAACACGCCAGACGTCTCGGTATGGAGCTGTAGAGGTTCCTAATGGTGTCCTGTGATAATCCATCCCATGCAGCTTGAACATCCTCACACAGTTCCTGCAGATGGTGCGGTAGGGGTGGAGGTGGAGTGACACCAGGCCTTCTGGATGTGTGAGTACAAACCGTTCATCTTGGTGCTGACCACGGTGCCTCCACACACGGATTCGTTGGGCGTCTCCACCAAGACTAAAGCGGGACTCGTCACTGAAGATGACCCGCTGCCATTCTGAGTCACTCCATGACAGTCTGGTACGACACCACTGCAGTGTTTGGTGACGGTGACGTGGTGTTAAGGACAGTCGTGGTAACGGTCTGTGTGCAGGTAGTCCTGTGTGGTGCAGCCGTCTGCCGATGGTGCTGCAGTAACAGGAGGACTCATGGAGGACACCACTGCTGGCTGGAGGTCTGTAGTCGTGGCAGACTTCTGTATGTGTAGCTTTATCATCAGTTATTGATCCTGGTCACCTTTGTCTTCCTTCCCAACACCACCGCACTCCCACACCTCCTTCTGGGTGCAGCTGATCTTCTGATGATGATTGTACCTTCATCATTAGACACAGAACCCAAGAAAGCACAATGAGCATTTCATTTACTGAAGGAAAAATGATGGTACAAGAAGTATTTGCACCCCAGAACCTGAACATCGTCTGGTGATGTCAAGCAGCCAGAACGTCTCAAACAGCAGCACATGATGCCACGTTCTAAAGAGACTCCTATACATATGAAGGCACTGCACTCAGCTGTCTGGAACGGGCTACGAAGCTCTGAGACTCATTCCAACCACAGCAAGAGCGGTTATCCACAGCTGGAGAAAGCCTGGAATGGTGATCAACCACCCCAGCAGTGGCCAGCCTACCAACATCTCACCAAGAGAGCCTCGACTACTCAGAAGGTCACAAGAGAACCAAGATGAACATCTAAAGAACCGCCTCAATTAAGGTCCGTGTACATGATTCGACAATAAGAGAGATGCCGGGGAGAAACTGCTCCCGAGAAGGTTCCTCTCATGGGTTCTGTTATATCTGGCCTAGGGCCAACACAAATACCCACAGTGGAACATGGTGGTGGAAGTGTGACAGTCTGGAGCTGCTTCACTTCTGCAGAATCTGGATGGAACCATGAACTCTGCTCCCCATCAGCAGATCCTGAAGGAGAACATCTGGAGAACGTACTGTTGTACAGCCTGATCAACAGCATCCAGGTAAAACAGAGCAGCCGTGATTCATCAACAAACCAACAGAGCAAAGCCCAGTCAGCACTGGGACAGGACCATGATGCATTGCAGCAGCGGGTTCTGGCACCATCCACTGTAACTTAATTGAGTTCTCTTGTCACACGCTTTACAGAGACGCCTCGCCAAAACAACTACCTCCCAACATCCACT
>JAMWET010007354.1:0-15000 GCA_024036415.1 Prochilodus magdalenae | reverse complement strand
CAGCCGACCTTTAAAAACCCCGAATTATCTTCAGGAGTGCTAAACCAGTTGGCCCTGGCGCTCCCGATGCCCACAGGAGCCGATGCATTAGCCCAATGCTACGGAGAATGCGATTCTGTTCACAGGGGGGCGTCCACGTCGTGCGCCGTGCAGGAGTAAACCCCTCCAGCGTCTCTGCAACCCTCTCGAAGCGAAGCGGTACCTGATTGTAATTACTCCCGGGCTTTCCGCACAGCTACTTTCCTCTCCGATGGATATTTCCGTGTCCTCTCAAGAAGCTGAAGGCCATCAGGAGCATTTCGAAAAGCGCGCCTCCGCTCCAGCCAAGGGGAAAATTACCCCCAGCACCGGCACGGCTGCTGCTTAATGAGCGTAATTGAGAAGGACTTGCCGGACACGCGAGTTCTACCGGAGAGCCGTGTAAACACAATCACAGAGAGGAGCGTCCAAAGGCCGCGAGGCTAATCGAACTGGACCAGTATTTGGCCAGCTCGCTCCATTACCTGTCCACTCAAGCATGACGGGCCCTCGACAAGAACCCATCACAGTGCCACCCCAAAACACCTCAAACAGCCCAACGGGCCTGTTCTGTTGTTCCGCCAGTGATATCATTAGCTAGTACGTCATGTTACCAGCGTTAGCATACCAGTACCAGGGCTACAGGGTATGGCGCGTATGCTAAATCGCTAGCGTCGGGACAAAGCCTCGTATCTCCACCTCAGATTACTACAGAGTTTGAAGACATTGAAGAATGTTTCATAAAGAATGGACCACAAGAAAAGCTGCATAAACTTCCATAAGGGTTTGCTCTCTTCCGAACTTCCCAAGTTTTGTTGGGACATCAACAGCAGCATCTCCGCTCCAGGACTGGAATGCTTGCTATAGTGTTATGCAGCTTTGCATACTACGGGTCTTCAGCTAGCTATAAGAACAAGCGAACTCGGTATTCCCGGTATGGACATCATGGGAAAGGTTGAAAAGAGTCAGAAGACGACGTTGTCAGAGGAAGAGAAAACGACAGGGTGACCATGGAAGTCACCTTACCGTGAAATACCAGCTAGAAAATGATTCCGATGGTACCCTGACTTATAACAGGGATAGCTGGGCCCCTGGTATTGCCACTCTGGGCAATGTAACTTTGGAGATTACGGGTCTTCAGCTCCGTATTCTGGCTCAGAGGCTGAGAAGAGATGAAAGACGACGTTGTTAGAGGAAGACAAAACGACAGGGTGACCATGGAAGAGGCCGGACAAGACTAGACTGGCTCAAGACAGGCTCTTACTGCATGGCGAAGCTAAGAGCACTAATAGGGTGTAGGGCAGTCTCACAGCTAACGGGGAAACAATGGAACTCCAGAGCGAAGTGTTCATCTCCGCCACTGTTGACATCAAGCGTCACTGTGTGGTCACTGTACTTGTTATGGTGGACAAACCAGAACTAAACAGCAGCTAAACTCTAATCCACAAAAGGCTGGAGTAGTCAGGATGTAGCTTCTAGCTCCGACTTTATTCACCCAGATCTTAAATCTCACAAATATGATCTAACATAAAGTTAATCAACCAAAATATTTACCTGCAGACATCGCTTCATTATACAGATGACAAGAGACTGTTCTGGAATTGAGCCTCATGTCTGACTGTACTCTGTACCACCACTTCCTGGTTCTCTGCTTCCTCTAATTTCTAAAAGAAACATATTCAGCCCCTCCAGTAGGTGGCGCCCCCTTTCTGTCCAAATAAACATCCTCCCTTTGCAGAACAGTCACCTTACCGTGAAATACCAGCTACAAAATCATTTCAATGGTACCCTGACTTATAACAGGGATAACTGGGCCCCTGGCATTGCCACTCCGGGCCGGAACGAGATGGAGCAATGTAACTTTGGAGATTACGGGTCTTCAGCTCCATATTTTAGCTCAGAGACTGAGAAGAGACGAAAGAAGATGATGATGGAGGAAGAGAAAAAGAGAGAGTGGCCAAGCAAGAGTCCGGACAGACTAAATCTCGGATTGGCATTTAGTGGTCGGCAATAAAAGGATGTGAGACAGTCTCCCGGGAAATGGGAAAACATAAGGAATCCAGCAGTGTTCATCACTAGGGATGCCACCTTTCAGAAATGAAAATAAAGGACAGGGGGCGGGGCATGAGAGTGTGATCAATCATGAGTGATGCACATGTTTATCGGACATTTTATCGGACACACCCGGATTTAAGCTGAGTCCGGGGGGGTGGGGTTGGCGGGGGGTGGATTGTGGTCATTCATGTGTGTGAGTGACAGGCGTGCATATCGGACATTTACAGAAATACGAAACAAATTTACGAACATTTATGGAAATACAGAACAAATTTACAAATATTTACAAAAATATGGAACAAATTTACAAACATTTATGGAAATACGGAACAAATTTAAGAACTTTTACAGAAATACGAAACAAACTTACGAACACTTACGGAAATACAGAACAAATTTACAGACATTTACGGAAATACGGAACAAATTTTCGAACACTTACAGAAATACGGAACAAATTTACGGGCATTTGCGGAAATACGGAACAAATTTACTGACATTTACGGAAATACGGAACAAATTTTCGGACACTTACGGAAATACGGAACAAATTTACTTACATTTACGGAAATACGGAACAAATTTACTAACATTTACGGAAATACGGAACAAATTTACTGACATTTACGGAAATACGGAACAAATTTACTGACATTTACGGAAATACAGAACAAATTTACGGACATTTATGGAAATACGGAACAAATTTTCAGAAACTTATGGAAATACGGAACAAATTTACTGACATTTACGGAAATATGGAACAAATTCACGAACATTTACGGAAATACGGAACAAATTTACTGACATTTACGGAAATACGGAACAAATCGTATTCTGTATTTTACAGGATGGGTGGCAACCCTACTGCCAACCTTGACTGCCACAGAGTTAACTGTGCCATCCCAGTGTTGTGGGGTTTGGTGGTTTTCCCAGATCCCGGAAGTCTAATAAAAACTTTTTTTTCCCATTTCTGAGTGCATGCAAAGACATAAATAGGCCTCACGACATGGGTAGGTGAGGGCAGTCTTACACTAAACCAATAGGAGGCCCTTGGGCAAGGGGCCTACCAGGAACCCACAGCTTGGGAGGCCGGGGTGTTACCCACTACACTATCCGCCCCCTCTTTCCCCGCCATGCAGGAATATGGACCCTATAGATCACACTCAGAATTTCGGTCATTAACTTGCGGAAACCACCAGAATCTCGTCCGTCATCTGTAGCGTCCACATCCCTGAGTGACGCACGCAATCAGTGCGGGCCCGCTTCACCCCACTTTCTAATTCTACTGTACTGACAAAGGGCCACATATAAACAGCGCCAAACAATAACGGCCTACACCGCCTTCCTTTCCGGTAACGCACAAAAGCTTCAAGCGACTGTGAGGTTCAATTGAGATTACAATTCAGCGATTGAATATTGAGGAGGTATTGAACAAGTCCTTCTGTTTTAGTGCGACAAGGACGCGCAGGTACGTGTAGCGTGCCGAACGCGTTGGGCTGAAAGAGAGAAGAGACTTTTGTGAAAGTAAAAAAACATCCATTACCTTCCCCCTAATCAGAATGCAGCTTCTCTCAGACGGCGCTCTAATTTTAGCCCAGAGAAGCTCCTGCAGAACAGACGTGAGCGGCCTTTAGTTTCAGCCCCATTGAAAAAGCGTGAATAAGCGAGAGGCAGAGAGAGAGAGAGCGAGGGAGACTGAATGAGAGAGGAACATTCAAGGAGCAAAACAGAAGGAGATGGATGAAAGCTGATGACGGACTTCAGTACAGGCAGGTTTTGTGCTCTATAGTTATATATATAAAAGACGTGTCATCAAAAGAACAGATGCACAAATAGTGGAACCGAGAAGGAGGTGGGACCGACCCAACAGCCAGCAGTGGTGTCGTCCATGAGTCCTCCTGTTAGTGCAGCACCATTGGCAGACCACGACTGTCCTTAACACCACGTCACCGCCACCAAACACTGCAGTGGTGTCGTACCAGACTGTCATGGAGTGACTCAGAATGGCAGCGGGTCATCTTCAGTGACCAGTCCCGCTTTAGTCTTGGTGGAGACGCCCAACGAATCCGTGTGTGGAGGCACCGTGGTCAGCACCAAGATGAACGGTGTGGTGTCACACGTCCAGAAGACCTGGTGTCACTCCACCTCCAGCCCTACCGCACCATCTGCAGGAACTGTGTTAGGATGTTCAAGCTGCATGGGATGGATTATCAAAGGACTCCATCAGGAACCTCTACAGCTCCATACCGAGACGTCTGGCGTGTTGGGTTAGCGAACACGGCGGCCCGACGCCATACTGAGAGACAGACTTCTGTATGTGTAGCTCAGTAAATATTGATCATATCAGTCTAAATTTATCATCAGTTATTGATCCTGGTCACCTTTATCCTCCTTCCCAACACCACCGCACTCCCACACCTCCTTCTGGGTGCAGCTGTTCTTTTGGTATTGTGTACTGATAATGAGCAGAAGCATGTTCTCCAAGAGAACCAGGAAAACAGGCTGTTCGATCAACTGTATAACCTTCTGTAAACAGTCCCACGTTTGCGGTAGAAGAGACTTCAATGATAGTCAATGGACTACTGCCATCCCTCCTTAGGCTGCTAGGGGGCAGTATCCCACTACCCCAGTTGGCGAAGAAGGCTGCGCCCATCCAAAGACGGTAAGTAGTGGCTAGGTAGTAAGGACCAAAGATGGAGACGGTGGAAGAAACAATATGGAAAATTTGGATGCTTGGACGGCAGCTGCCAAGGACCTGTCCACAGACCACCCTGGTGGCATTGGCCGCATCCCTCCAGCATGGAGGACATGACCTGACTGTTTTGGTTAAGATACCTAGGCTAATAACACTGTGGTGGCATTGTTGGATGGCCACGAGCAAATCTTAAGACAAGCTCCGGTGGCACTGCTGTGTCTGAAGAACAGGTTAATGAAGTGTGTACAGGCGAAACCTGACAACCACCTATGCATACAGGTTACTGCACTTTGTACATGGGAAACAGATGGACTACCGAACCTGCAGAACTTACAGAGTGTCTATATGCAGATGAAGCTTACAACATGGACTGCGAGCTGATGGGGGCATACAGATTTGTCCCTATAATGAGGTGAGTGAAGCTGACACATGGACAGCGAGGCCTGAATGGGGGTGATAACACTTGATCTCAAACTGACAGTGCCAGGGTGGTGGGTGGTGTGGGTGGGGGGGGGGGGGGGGGGGGGGGGGGGGAGGGCCTCCCTCTGTTCCTTGATCTTCAGCTCAGCACCCCAAGCTTCGTTAAGAGTGGCTTCCTCCGTCGTCCACCACAACGATCACGTTAAGGCAACATGACTTGGACCTTAGTTACTGAATGGGTCTTTTATCGTAGCCAACCATAAAGCTTGAAACAGAGCATGAGTTACAGACCTTTAATGACTCCTATAACGCAGTGGATAAACATGATACCTAGAGGAACCACAGTCCAGGCAGAGTTCTTGCGATCCACTTCTGGAGAAGAAACCAGGAAATGACATCCTGGTGCGACGACGTGTCAAATGCGGATAACATAGTTACAACGTCGAGTTTGACTAATCTCTCACCTTTCCAGAGAGCGGTGTTCTGCCGTGCGTTTTGTCTCCTCTGAGTTTGCTGTTCTGGCTTCGTAGTTGAATTCCCCACCATATTACCACTCTGGTTTATCACTGTGTGAAGATCGCAGGTGTCACTCCACCACCAACCGAACAATGTCCCTCAACACTGGTATCCAGTTTTTATTTGAAAGGGCGCGCCCGCACGGTACCCGCACCCTGTTCAATGCACGACTTGGGCGCCTCTCCACCCATGCCGTTCTCAACCTTCCACACAATCGCCGTGCATGTATACAACAAGAACGAAAGAGCTAGCAGGAAGAATTCTCATACAACGCCACAGCATGCACTACCTCTAAGGCTTTACTAACACTTGCCTATCGGGCGAGGTGTGAGAATTCCTTGCTCTCTGATCTCTCGCCACCTGCTCTGATCTAAAGACCAGGGGGATTCGCTTCATTTAGCCTCCATACAGACAGTTTTGTTTTGCTTCTTTTCCATTTGCTTCTGCTGTGGAGAACACGCCTGGAATTACTGCCAGTCTGCCTCCTACGGCTTTCAAACGTTCTGTGGCGCAATCCGGTCCTTCACAAAAAATGTGAAGCAGTCTGAATTTGGCAGTCAAAACAAAAAACCTGCCCACCGTACTTTGGAAGTCCAAAAACACTGTGTCCCAAGCGCTTACCTCTACGCAAGTATTGAAGCTTCATTCGCCCCCTCATTTCATATAAATTTAGCTATGAGCATAGCGCTAACAGCGCAACGCCAGCTCTCATATACTCCCGATTTTTATACTCGCAAACTCTTAAATATTGCTATCACTGTTATGCCCAGGAAGCTCCCATAAAGGGCATAGTGGCATCCTAGCTAAAAGGCCTTAGACCCTCATCATATGAATTGTGAAACGTGTCATGATTTGTCATTCATTGCATTTATGGCAAATTGTTTAAGTACCTCCCTACCCAGAATCCCTCCGGCCTGTTTCGTTCATCCCTCCGGGGGATTCACTCTGCTTTTTACCATGCCCGGCCAAATGAGCGAGTGCATAGTGTCTAGGTTCACACAGTCCCGGCCAACGGGAAACCAAGGTTAAACTCAGATATACTTAAGATATATAATTATTCAATCGGAAAAATACACTACTGAGGCTTGTCATAAACGCACTCAGAACCGCAGGCAGCGCAATGATCTGACTATGTGTGCATATATGTAAACCTACTGAAAACAGTGCTAACAACCCTTCGCTGTAGAAAAAGCACAACCTGCGCTTATTGAAAGCTAAGTGCACACTAGGTGATGGTGCTATGGTTTAGGTTGTTCGTGGCACCATTATCATATATATCGTGTATATTGACCCATTATTACGAATCACACAATACAGATTAAGCATAATGAGCAGTTATTCTCCATAACTACAATGACATACTGTTGTGCTTGTGATGCTGGTATGAATGTGTCTTAGTTATTCTTTCCTAGCAGGAGCAGGGACAAGATGCTACATTCCCGCTGCTTGCATATCCACTTAGAGCCGGCATAACTGAACTTCGTACACCACAGAAAGGCTAGCTCCTACGTAGATGTGGTTAACTACCAGATCACGATTTGACTCAGTAACTTTCATGGCTCAGAGACTATGAATATCAAAGATAGAGATACGACAGTTCTGTTGTGCCTATCTGAATCTCCTTTAGTCTGCTCCAGCATAAGACTACAAACATGTTTAGCACTCTGGCTAGCTCGCTACGTGTTCTCTCGTATATAGCACCAGATTGGTTAGCCACCACCACACGTGGGAGACTGGGGTTGGGTGACTATGCTGTGCTACACCAATAAGAGTTCCTGGGCAAGACTCCTACACACTCCACTTACGGCCCACCTGTATAGTGAAGTCATCCTTGTTACAGCAATCCGGCTCTGAGATAACATCTGGTCACGAGCTAAATACCGAGCGTTCTTGTGAATAATTAAATGTAAGATTAGCAAAGCTAACTGCTCAAAAGTATGATAGGCCGCCTTAAATTTGAAGCTTTATCCTGTAAACTTGTGAATGTAGAACCTGTGTGTGGTGTCTGAATCTCTGAGTCTGCTTGCTAAGCTAACTTTAGCCTCTGGTGCTGCTAGGCTGTATATAATGCAAGATTAGCAAAGCTAACTGCTCAAAAGTACAACATGCCGCCTTAAATTTGAGGCTTTATCCTGTAAACTTGTGAATGTAGAACCGGTGTTGTGTACAAACAGTGAAGTAAGAACAGTTCCCCACCTCAGTGAGCTAGAACTGAACCTACGAAGCTTTGTGCCCTGCTTGCTAACATTAGCCTCTGGTGCTAAAGTTGTAGCTGCATAAGCAGGCTAACTGGATGACTGTAGAGCACAGCTCTTGACTACGGGGTTCCGATTACATTTGGGGTTTATTAGCTAGGCCTCAGTTTGTGAATTTCCTGCCCAGGGGGCATGAGTCTGCCTGAATATAGTTGAAACATTCTAGCATTCTGACAAAAATGAGCAGGAGGATGCCTTCAAAAGCCCAGGGGTTCTTCATCATGCTGACAGTCTGCTCACGGAGAACGTTGGAGTCTGCCGCTGCTCATTCCTAGAGGGTCATCGTTTCTATAGAGCTTGGTAGGATTCATTCTCTCTCGTGGTTATCCGTCCTCCTTTATCATCTCACTGAGATGACCTCGTGTATTGTTGGATGTCGTTGTTCTTGTGGTGTTCTTGTGTTCCTCACCTAGTTAATGATAGACCACTGCGCCTGTTACTGAAGACGCATCGTGTGGTAGTCCCAACACAAGCCTGTCCAACGCTTCTCTCGTCGGCGGGCCCGATGCCCGAGGTCACAGTGGAAAGAGAGCGTGAGTTTTCTCTTGTCCCCCTCTCGACTTCAATGCTAGAATGTTCAATACCAGTGAAAGCGCCCAGGATAGTCTCTTTGCCCTGGGAAGCTCATCTCCATCTTATATCATCACACTACCAGCAACAAATTAGTGTGGCTCGGTGTTAGGGAAAGGTGTAGAGGCGCTGGGGCTTGACTGTGCAACTGCAGGTATGTGGGCCTCGCACCACTAGGGATTGCTGGTGGTGCACGTCGGCATGATGCAGGCTAGGGTACATACCCTCTATTGGTCCACAGAGGAGGCTGCGACAGGGGTAGGCGGGGAACATACTGGATGGCCAGGGAGTGACACTTGGTCGGGATGATGCTAGCGAACGGATTGTCAGGATGGCTGTGGTTGGACCACAGCTGGAGTGAGTTGGCTATGGGGGAAAGGGACTGGAGGCTGCTCAGGTTTGTTGCCCAGGAAGAGTGGTCACACTGGTGTTTACGACAGAAGAGGGTGAGGCGGTGGTGGGACTTTGCGCGAACGTGGGTCACCTGAAGTTCTGTTTACTAGACCTGTGCATGCAGAGGGATGTAGATGGTGAGGGAAAGAGGCTGAAGGAAACACATCGAAGCCGTGGAGCAACTGGGGAAAGGGGGGGGGATACCGAACAGGGTGGATACTACTCATGTTCGAGGAACCGGGGAATGTTACTGGCTTGGCTTGACTGACGGTGGATGGGGGCGCTAAGAAGGCAGAGAGCAGGCAACTACAGGAGCTGGAAGCGAGGACGGAGGAGGGAGTGGAGTGGGGGCAGCTGGTATCAAGAGCTGAGCGGGGAGGAGGGAGGAGAGCAGCAGACAAGGGAGGGACGGGGCTTGCTACAGGTAACAGATGCGGGCTCGAGCATGGGAGGTGGTGCAGGGTAGGGAGGTGCTGTGGCGTGCTGCATGTTCCAGGGGTCATATTGTGCCCTGGCAGGTACGTAATCAGCTGAATGCCCGCTGTGCACATAACTGCGCTCGCTTGAGGTGCACAAAAACTGTAGAGCAGAGTGCTAAGTGAGGGCCAGATCCTCCCACATGTATTCCTGCTGCTTGGCTTTGTTCGGGAGAAAAACAAGCAACCAGCTGACTGAATTTCAACTGGTCATGCTGTTACATAAAACTACATTCGACCATAACAGGCTAGAAACTCCAATCAATTTATCTCTCATCAAACGTTGCATCCCACTCTCTCTCCTACTCACATCAAGTCATTCCCAGGCTCTTTTTGTTTCTGTGTACTCAATGGGACTGATGGCTTCTGGATTACCAGTCTGCTGAACTTATATTACAAAAGTAAGCGTTTATCGTGCTCTCACTCAACTCTGTACACTGTGAGTAATATAAAGAACATCTTCTGTCTAACTATCCTCAGCATAGCCGTGTTTCCTTATCTCTGTCATCATTACATCCCGATCATTCGTGTCAGCTGACGATCATTCCTCTCTCACTTCACTCACGGACGTTCAATAGGAACAGATCAATCGATGGTTTCTCTTTCTCATCTCTCCTTCAATGTCTCAACATGTCCTACATCGTCTCAAGTACTTTTACATCTGTCCTTCTGCGTTTCTCTCCTCATTCTCATCTCAAAAAACAAGACATCAAAAGCTCGCTTTCAGTCAGTGCGATATAAAGAAAAAAAATTATATTCAGGTTCTCTCCTCTGGATGTAATTACTTCATGCTCGGTTTTTTAAGTAAGTCCTAACAGATCACATTCCTCTTTGGTAACAGTCGGAACCAACTAGTACGTCTCTCATGCTTATTCATACTCAGCTTTACCGCTATTGTTTTGTATCTCTTGAGTGTGTTGCTCCCTCTTCATACTGCACTTGAGTCTGAGCTCCAGTATGCAGGTGTAAGTTGTGTGTAATTGTGTGTTGCACTTTAATGACCTTTTCCCTCCTCTATTAGGCCTGAGCCCTGGGTTCGGGGTTGTCCAGGTAAATGCTTTACTTGCTCTATGTCTGTGTATTAATCTCTAGGGTACCTAGCACTCGGCGCCCACTGTTCGGGAGTATCTGATAGCTCGGTTGGGTGTGCAGTTTCTAGGCTCTAAACTTCCTACTAGCTGGAATATCTCATCCATCTCGTAACACTAAGCACTGTTGTATCTCTCAGTCTCGCTCTGGATACCACTCGGTCGTCCTCGTCTGCTAACATGCCTTAAATGTAAATGTGTTTGTCTGTTATTTTTCCTTCTCCTCTGACCAGTGCGTCGGTCTGTGTATAAGGTTCAACTCGCCCCTTTGGTTCTGGGGTGCTTTACCTAGCAGTGTTTTGATCAACCTCAATTCTCGCTGCAATTGGTATTTGGGTCAAGTTCTATTGCATACTCCCGAGGTGAACACATGCGGCTTCGGCCCCGGCCCCAGTAAAGCTCAGTACACGAACTGCAGCACAGTTGCGGACCGACTGCACTTAAGCAATACACGATATTCTCTATATCTTCTGAGCACAGTATACACAGTGTACAGCAATACTGATAAAACTCTGGTCCCCCATCTTTATAAACACTAAACCCTGTACAACACCGTTTTCTACAGACTGTGCACAATAGATTCAGCAAGAACAGCAAATAATGTGAAAAAGAGTAAAATGCCTCATGTAGGAACGCGACTCATCTGTTAAAAAATGATGGCATATCTAATCATTCCAGCTAGATATGATCAGGTGTAAAAACTAACTACCAACACCATGACTCCCAGACAAGTAGAAAGTTTGCGCCCTGTGCCAGAAACACCTTAGTAAAGCCAAAGCTCTGTATACATAACTGTGAGCCCAACCCTCAAGTACGAAGAAAATGAGCCTGAAAGACAAAAAAAACAAATAAATAATCAGTAAAACAGTAAACTAGCATAAACACTAGCAAATGAAAGGACATAGTACAACTAAATTCATGCTCAGTACATTTGAAGACCCCCCCTTCTATTTCTGTCAACACTCAGTAAAAAACGCCAAAAAATAAATCAGAGTAATAGTAACAGCACGTACGAAACACACCAGCGACAGTGTGGAAGAGACAGTAAACACAAACCCAGAAAAGTTAGCAAAAACATCAGCGCTACAAATGCTGAACAACATAGCGTACACTCAATAATCGTTATGCAGAACTCTGTAAAACCTGAAAGGACTACTCGTAAACTGCTCATGATAATCTGTAATATCCCAAGCTTGCAGGCAGTCAGAAAACTCAGTACAAGCTCGTGTAAAACTTAGAGGGATCACAAGGGGGGGAGGGGGGCAACAAATGACCAGTAAAAGATCAGCAAGACACCAATAAACTCAGCAAAAAATAATTCTTAGTGAAACAGCAAAAAAGACAGTAAAAACTCTGTAAAAGGTCAGAAACTCAGCAAACAGACTGAGGTAAGACTCAGTAAGACACTCATACACTCAGTAAAGCCTTAATCAAATCAAATAGAATTCAGAAATACGCTTAGTAAATATCACAGAGACACAACTAAGTGGGGAAGAGACAGGAAACAATCAAACCAGAAAAGTTTATCCAAAACCAAACATTATCAGTAATCCATTAAATTCTCAGTAACACTGCATACACTTAGTAAAAAACTCTGTAGAAACGGTGGAAACTTAACCCTCTCTAAACCCTCATGTGTATAACTCAATACATAAGCTTAACACTCTAACATTTATTGGCATTTAGTCTGATGCTCCTTCCAAAAACCCCACAGTGCTAAGGCAGTACTGCGAAACCTCAGTAACGCAGGGTTAAGCTCTGTAAATCCATATCTTACACCTCAGGTAGAAACGCTCAATGCTAAAAGAATAGATGTCCCTTCCTGAGCCCAGACTCTCCATTATAAAAGTCAATATCAATAATTCAGTAGGAACTTAATAAAAAAACCACTTGTACCAAATGTGGACAGTAGAAACTCAGTACTAAGTGAAAACAAGTACATGTGATTGGACAACCCTGCGTGACCCGAGTGATGAGGCAAGACGCCTCAGATTTAAAACGACTCAATCATACCAAAGCCGTAAGTGGCTCAGCAAACACTCAGTAAAGCACAGTACAAGGTCATAAGCAATCCTTTAGATAACAACTCTCAGTCCTACTAAAAACCCGTCACACACCTTTCAACGAAACACCCCACACCTGTGGTGGTGGATCAGCAGCCTGCGCGCCTTCTGTCTGTTTAGTGTACGATATAGCGTGTTCCTTCCACTGTGTAACATCGATGCCACTATGGTCATCGTATTAAATGCACAGTAAACGACCAAACATGGTTATATGATGGGAATCATATGGGAGTGATGGGACAGTGTGCGTAATAAATAACTAATCATTGAGGCACTCAGTGATGACTTGTGATTACAGTATCGATGTTTTCTGTACATGTACATAATACGTGTGTGACCAACATATATGCGAGTCTAGTTGCTCGTAGTTGTAATCGTAGTTCAGCATCCTCACTTATATGTAGGGAATTGCTTGATATGAGCTGCCTATTTTTCTAAGTCTTTCAGATTAAGGTAGAAAGTATTCACGACAACTAAAACCTTGTTGTAAATGGGACATATCCACATGGTACATATATACCCCTTCGAGGTTCACAACCCCTAGATCTGACAACCAGTGCCCCAGTCCCAAAGGACTCGATCAGTTCATCAGTTGATGAAGGTCTTCACAATAAAGGGATGAGTGGAATGGGGTGTTATGGAAGAGGGGGAACAGCGAGCCGTGCAGCCCCCCGCTCTCCCTGGACGCGAGCGTGAAGCGTGTGCTGGGTTTGTTTATGTGGAGCTCCTGCTGTAAAACGCTCCATAAAAGAAAATTAAGCCCTTTCCTTTCTTCTCGCCCGAGTGTGTAACGTGATGTGTGTCGATGTCGGGCATTTGCTCTTAATCCAGTTTTACAGTGTAGAGCGTCGTAATGAACCGCCACGGTAACTCCGGGACTCGGGTTCTACAACCACCTGCGTAAACTGCGATCTTTGCCACGACAGTAATCAAGGACAGTCCTTACATTTTTCGAGTCATGCGTGTTTAGGAAAAAATAATAATAAAATAAAATGAATCAGATATAGGATATAGATATAATAATAACTACTAGGGGTTCGCTGGGAAGACGGCGGCAGGGCAACAGTTCAAATGGAAAACTGCACAGTAGCGATATTTCAAATTATCACATTTAGGGATACCCCTGTCTTAGCCCCGCTAACATTGGATCCAAAACTAGAAGCAATTCTATGAGACTAACTGATTATACCTTATATTTTTATAAAACTGCGTTGACAGCCAGTCATAACCCAAAGCCATACACTTCCCATATTCCATTCATTGCTCTTCCGAGGGAAGCTGCTTTTATCTGCTACTAGATTACAAGGATGGTAGCATTGCTGTAGGGATACTGCTCTAACTGCTACAATGGTGTGTGTCTGTGGGTTCTAGTGGCTCCTGACTAGTAAAAACTGTTCTTTCTCCCCCATGAACAGGCACTCAATGAGAGTTTTGTCTCTTTGACGTATCCCAAATGGACTCAACGTTTAGGCATCCAAACTTCTCAAGCATGTTCATCAGTCTGGACAATCCGGGGCCACACAAGCCAGATGGTGTCTATAAATCGACTGCACACTTCTAAGTCCGAGTCCTACACGGAGCTCAGTTCAAAAGCCCACCTTAGCATTCCAACTCCGTCCAAGCGGCTGAGTGGACTCACCTGGTGTTGACGTCGTCCGAGCGCCCTCACTATCCTAAGGCTCTTCCAGACACTGGTGATATAGCAAGTATATGGGAGTTATCCAATCGATCAAGGATTAGCCATTTCAGCCATAGCCACAGCATATTGCTAGTGTCAGTCTCAATAGGACAGGGTAAGCAAACAGAGACCTGACACTGAACGTATCTTACGTACCATACGGTACTCAAGGGTGTGAGGCTCTACCATGCTATGACGTGATGTGTCACGTCATGTAGTAAGGGCTATACCTTGTGGGTAGGCTGTGGGGGGGGGGTTTTTTTCTCCAATGGCACGGTTGTCCCTCACCCTTAGAGGCCCTACGTGCAATTCCAGAGACTCATCCCAAACAGGTTCAACTGAGTGTCACCACTCCAAATAATCTCAGAGGTTTCGTGGAGCTGTATCACTCCAATACTTCCATGTAAGGGCTTCGCTGTTCAACTGCAAAGCATGACAGACAAGTTACAGTGACATAGGCTAAGAGTTATGGGTCGAAGCACTAGCAGTTACTTCAACTTTAAATAGCACTCACGCCAGCCCTGTGAATCTGTATATACGGTTAACAAAACAGTTCAACCATCGTTTCAGGTGTTTCAGCTGATCATATAGCCCCCATGTGGCCTCGACGCTCATTACCCTCCTCGGAGCTAGATCCAATTGTAACCCTCTTACATTCGCATAATGTACTGTCAGCCTACTTCAATGAACCGCTTGTCATTGCCTCCGAAACCTGTAATTCCACAAACATGAAGGACTCCCGCTCAACCACGACAGCAAATCAAATACAG
>JAMWET010007353.1:130000-144312 GCA_024036415.1 Prochilodus magdalenae | reverse complement strand
GCGGGCGTACAGAGGATGGAGCACTAGTCTGAGACAGTCAGTACAGAGGATGGAGCACCAGTCGGAGACAGTCAGTATAGAGGATGGAGCACTGGTCTGAAACACTCAGTCAGGAACAGTAGAACAGGAAGTGATGAGGTGTCCCGGATGTGGAGTGTAGTGTTCATCTGTCCATGAGTGTGACGGCATGTGGGACGAAGCTTCTCTATTCTGGTGGTCCTGATCCTCATCTGGCTAAAGCCCCAGCCTGAGGGAAGACGCTGGAACAGGAGATGCCCAGGGTGTGATGGGTCAGCGATCATCTTCCTGGTTCTGGACGTGTACTGATCCAGCAGAGTGGGTAGTTTCGCTCCAGTGGTCTCCTCTGCAGACCTGATGATGCGCTCCAGTCTGAGAGTGTCCTCTTTGGTGGCTGAGCTGCTCCACACTGTGATGGACGAGGTGATGACGGAGTCTATGGTGGCAGTGTAGAACTGTACCACCAGCTCCTGGAACTTGGGCAGCGTTCGAGGGATGGGCGGAGTTGAAATATCTTGTGTAGTATTTAGTGGTTGAAGTGTATACAGTACCAGTGAAGTCTGGACCTCTCAGTTGAAGAATTTAATCCCAGGTTTGATTGCAGACTAAGCCTATCTGATCCTGGTTAACAGTTTTACCTGTGTTGTGTAATATGAATTGAACGGGTGGCTGTAAGTCCTAAACAAAGGACTATATGAATCACCTAATAATCTAAACATGTATAATTGCTAAATGACTGTAGGGACGATAAGGATGAAGGCCTTATTAAAAATCTGTCTGTTTAATAAACGTTCCTTATTGAACCTTTATCGTTTTCCCATCCAAATTTTAATCCAAGGGTGGGAGAAGTTGCAGCTTCCCTTTCAAGTCAAGTTAATAAAATGTCTAATCTAAATTCTTCAATCCCAGATCGTTTTATTGAAATGGAGGAAATGATGTCAGCCCTTAAATTAGTTCCAGACTAGAAGATAATCGATTAATCGCTACAGAGAAAAGCCAAATTGGCACATCTGTATGGCACCAGCATCGTGGAGCATCTCTCGTATGGCTCATTAGTGTGAGCGTTCATTGGAAAGCGTTGTGGAACTAGTTACGACACTTCGGTTGATGGAACGCACCTGAGAAATTCAGTTTTGATTGATTTTTAATTTTGTGCATTATTTTGATCACATGACCTGTTGTTGTTGTTGTTGTTGTTGTTGTTGTTGTTGTTGTTGTTGACGACACTGTGGGCCATGTGTCATGATCATTGGACCAACTGAACTGCCCTTAACTGCTGTGGGGTCGGGTGGCGGGGAGCTGGGACGTCTGGTTCCATTGACTTACATTATAATTCGACCAGGTTTTTGGCCTCTCCTGTAAAGTTACCGTTTATGGAGATACTGGTTTTTCTTTGGACAGCAGTGAAGACGTACTGATTACCGAATGTCCTGATTAGCTCGCCCTTTAGTCCTGTCTCCGTTGTATCGCCGCTGCTCAGGGAGCACTGCGGTTTTGAGGGGAGGGTCTGAGGAAGGCCTGTTAAGTCTTTTCCGCACGAGAGCTCCGGATATGCCAGCCCCAGCTCCGTGGGGGCATTCGTGTGACCTTCCCCTCTCTCCCGGCTGGGCTTTGGTTCAGTCCGAGAGTACCGGCTTTAATTTGACACGTGGCAGGTTTCCACGGCTACAGTGCGAGACGGGGAGGGTCAGAGGGGCGGTGAGATAAAAGGCAAGGGGGAGACCGTTATCGGGCTGGGTGTGAGGACTTTGGGTGGTTTCGGGACTGCAGCAGCTGTTTGGGGCCCTAGCACTGCACCTGGACTTCAGGGAGCATGGGGCATTGCATGGGCCTACGGATTGGGTACAGTGTGTCCTGCGCCGCTCACTGACAGTCATGGCCAGCAGAGTGGAATAGATGTTTAGTGTTGAGTCTGTGTGTGTGTCTGTCTGTAGGGTGCAGGAGCAGGAGAACCAGAAGCAGCAGTTGCTCGAAGAGCTGGATCAACTGAAGACCCCGCAGGCCAGCAGAGAAGCCAGCAGTCAGACGCCAGACAACGTGCAGCAGGTACCCCACTCAGCCCGAGCCGCCGCACACATTCAGAAGGTGACCCCTATTAGGCACCTTTGGGCCTCAAGACCGCATGCTGCTTAAAAGAGCCAGTGTGTGTTTGGAAAGCTTCTGCTCTCCTGAAGGCGAGTTTGTTGATATCCGTGCAGGCGTTGCACACAGGCCAGGGTGTAGCCTGTAGAGGCTGTTAGGAGCAGGGTGTGTGGGCGAATGAGTGGGAACTGTTTTCAGTCCAGCATGGAGGGATGCTGGATGTTATCCCAGCTCAGGAAGACGCACTCTCCTCTCCACTCCCCCTTTGCATGAATGTGTATGTGCTGTGCTGATATGGCATCACTGTAGGCTAATTGGACCTGGGTTTGTGTGACTGTAGATCCTCAGATGGTCTAGACAGTGGTGGTGATGGGCACCAGGGTTCTGGAATATGTTTTCTATGGGGGGGCTATTGCGTGGCATCCCTCCGCCATGAACAGAGTATAAACTTTATTATCGATTTTTTATAAACAGCATCTCAGACATCAGCTAGCGTATTCATAACCACCACTTCATGTAATGGACGTGGATGTCTGGTTCCATTCACCACCACTGTGAACAGTTCTGACTCTCACACCCAGCTAAGTCTGACCGGCTCTGTTTACACCCCGTCCGCTCAGTTATACAGGCATTCCGGTTAATCCTCAGAATCCACCTTAAGGGGCTTTATACAGCTGGACTGTACTGCAGGGTTTATATGTAAACCGCTTTCTGGCCATGTGCCAGCTTATCTCTGTTAGGTGGTCTATAATTAACTGTGATTATCAGACTCGCTCCAGCGACTGGATCGCCCGCCAGGTACAGGGAGTTTTCACTGATCTGGGATCTGCTGGTAGCTACACCACTGAGCCGGGATTCACTAGGGGAGTCTCAAACTCTGCTCGCAGGGCCGCTCAGTCGCCGTAGTAGTTTTGTGTTTAGCCTCTTTCTGTTTTTACTGTGTTAATCATTTCCTTTGTTGTTGTTGTTGTTGTTGTCGTTGTTGTTGTTGGGTCACCCTCAATGTACCTCAGAGTAAAAATTGTTTGAATATATGAATGGCTGGACGAATGATCGAATTAATGGATTAATGGCTGGATGAATGAATGGATGAAGATATTGGTTGGATGAATGATATTGGTCAAGCAAATTAATGGATGATTGGTTGGACAAACTAATAAATGGTTGAATGAACGAATTAATTGGTTGGATGAATTAATTGATTAATGGTTGAATGAATTAATGGATGAATGGTTGGATGGATGAATGAATGGATGACTGGTTAGATGAATGAATGGAGTAATGGTTGGATGAATTATTGGTTGGATGGATGATTGGTTGAATGAATTAACAGATGAATGGTTGGATGGATGGATGGATGATTGGTTAGATAAATTAATGAGTGACTTGTTAGATGAATGAATAGAGTAATAGTTGGATGAACTATTTGGTTGGATGGATGAATGGTTGAATGAATTAACGGATGAATGGTTGGATGGATGAATGAATGGATGATTGGTTAGATGAATGAATGGAGGAATAGTTGGATGAATGGATGGATGAATAGTTGGATGAATGGTTAGATAAATGGTTGGATGAATGAATGGATGAATAGTTAGATGGATGAATGGTTAGATGAATGGTTAGATCAATTAATGGATGAATGGTTAGATTAATGAATGGAGGAATAGTTAGATGAATGGTTGGATGGATGAATGGTTGGATGAATGAATGGATGAATGGTTGGATGAATGAATGGATGAATAGTTAGATGAATGAATGGAGGAATAGTTAGATGAATGGTTGGATGGATGAATGGATGAATAGTTAGATGAAAGAATGGATGAATAGTTGGATGAATGGTTGGATGGATGAATGGATGAATGATTGGTTGAATGAACATGTAGTATGTGTAGCCAGTGTACGCTGTAGGCCTTTAGATGATGTTTCTGACCTTCTGCAGCTCATCACTAGAACGCCTGCATAATCTGTATGTCCAGGTGGTGGAGGACCTGGATGTCCCATCGCAGATGCGGGACAAGGATCATGCTCTGTCCACGTCTCCTGTTAAAGAGGAGCCAGCTGTGTTTGGATTAGGCGGAGAGGAGAACAGCCCAAGAACGACTGACCCTGAGGAAAGCGAGTTGGAGCCCAAGAAGGCGGAAGAGAGAGATGGTGTGGAAGTGGAGGGTTTGAACCGGGAGCGAGAGGCGACCCACGACTCTGGAGTCGATACGGAGGAGCTCGGAGGCTCCACCCTGTCCCAGAAGAGTCTACCAGACGGCGTCACAAACGGGGAATCATGTGGTGAGAATGCATTACCTGCCAATTAACTAGCCAGTAGATAAAGACATGGTGAAATCCGGGGGCTGTCAACAGCATATACGTTTCTACCCCCCCGCCCCGTGTCCCCTCCACGAGCACCAGTACCAGCTGTGGCTGGGTTTGGCATGGTCTGGACAAGTTTCTGGATGTAGCCACATCAATGTTCAGACACTCCAGCATCGTAGAACTGGTCAGTTGGGCCAGATTTGGTGGATGCCTTCCCTGGTGTGTTACTGGTTGAGGAATCCAATCTGGGGCCGGTCCAGATATGTGACCACTCCTGAATGTTCATCAGTCACATTTGCAACCCTGTGGATCCAAGAACTGCCATCTTGGAAAACCGGGATAGGAAGGTTATGTTTCTCGGTAAGCTGAGGAGCTAAAGGCAGAACCCGGTTGTCCAGCAGCTCAGTGTAGGCACTGTGGTTCAAATCTATGGTCACCTCAACCAAAGACCCCCCACCGAGCATCACAGAGGGTCCTCGCTTCTGGTCTGAAGAGCTCACATCCACCTCTCCTCCGTACGGGCCCATTAGAACGTAACGTAGTAGCCCAATTCGCATCCAAATGGCCGGTGCGGTCCGTGGATTGGAGCTGATCCAGAGTTAAGCCTGTTGATGTTGACGCCGGTCTCGATCTGCTGATGCTCTTGAAGACCCTTGTTGTACATCCGCATCCAAACCCCCTTAGAGACTCTAATCCTCTTTAATCCCCAGAGCCACAGGGCAGGCAGCCATCCCTGACACGCAGCCCCGGGGCCTTGAGGCTCCGGGGGGGGGCCCTGACTCCAGACCCCAGCCTTCTATGGCTATTCAGCCTCAGACACGCTGCCTTCTTTGGCTGTTCTCTGAGAGGAGAGAGCTAATGCGCTAATCCATCGGTCTTCTCACTGCATGACTGCATGGCAGCCTTCAGAGACTCGGCGCATGATTAGCAGCCTTCTGCTGTCATAACAGGAGTTAGGAGGTCAGTGGGAGGGCATGTGGGATGGGGGTGAGATCTCGCTACTTTGCTTTCTGATCCAGATTTTTTTTTTTGGGTCCAGAGACTCTGCTCAGTGGTGAAGGAGAGCTCCAGGAACATGGCGGACCTCAGCAGGTATGTGTGTTCCCTGTTTTCTCCACTTAAGGCTGTAGTCCATCTGTTTCTCTGTGTACTGTATTACCCTGTTCTTCAATGGGCAGGACCCCCACAGGACCACCACAGAGCAGGTATGATGTGGGTGGTGGATCATTCCCAGCACTGCAGTGACACTGACGTGGTGGTGGTGTGTTAGTGTGGGTGGTGCTGGTGTGAGTGGATCAGACACAGCAGTGCTGCTGGAGTGTTGAGACACTGTGTCCACTCACTGTCCACTCTATTAGACACTCCTACCTTGCTGGTCCACCTTGTAGATGGACAGTCAGAGACGATAGCTCATCTGCTGCTGCACAGTGCAGTGCTGGTCATCCTCTAGCGTGCATGCCTGTGCCTGTGTGTGGCAGCGTCTGTGGTTTGTGTAAGTGTGTGCAGCCTTAAAGGGGAAGTTCTTATAGTCTAGGGCCTCTAAAAGCTCATAGGAAGTTATTAGATGCAATAGTTATAGATACACAGCCTGATACCAAACCCGCTCTCCCTCACTCTGTACACACCTCACACCAAACCCGCTCTCACTCACTCTGTACACACCTCACACCAAACCCTCTCTCTCCTTCGACTTCTTGTACACATCCTACACCAAATAGCTATCTCCATCACTCTGTGACAACACCTTCAGACACCAAACCCGCTCTCCCTCATGCTCATTCACGTACACTACTCACACCAAACCCTCTCTCACTCACTCTGTTACCCACACCCTCACACCAAACCTCTCTCGCCTCACTCTGTACACACCTCACACCCAAACCTACTCTTCCCTCACTCGGTAAACACCTAACAACCAAACCCTCTCTCACTTACACTCTGTACAACCCCTAACACCAAACCCTCTCTCCACCTCACTCTGTACACCACCCAACACCAAACCCCGCTCTCCCTCCACTCTGTACACCACCTCAAACCAACACCGCTTCACTCACTCTGTACACACCTCACACATAACCCCGGGCTTTTTTAGCACCTTCCCCACTCACTTACACACACCTCAAACCAAACCCGCGCTCTCCTCAAGTCTGTAACACACCGTCTCTCACACCAAAATCCGCTCTCATCACTCTTCACACTGTACACACTCACACCAAACGCCGTATCTCCATCGCTCTGTAACCACACCATCAACACCAAATTCCATACTCCTCTCCCTCACTCTGGACACACCGCCATATGCACAACCAAACCCTCCCTCCTTCACTCTGGTTTACACACCTCACACACAAACCTCCTCCTCTCCTCACTCTGTACACACCCCACAACCAAAATCCCTCTCTCCATTCATTCTGGTACAACACTCTACCACCAAACCCTCTTCTCATTCACTCTGTAACACACCTCACACCAAACCCTCTCCCACTAACTCTGTAAACACCTCACACCAAACCGCCGCTCTCCCTCACTATGTACCAACGATCACACCATGTGCGCTCTCTCACTCACTCGTTGTGGTACACACCTCACACCAAGCCCGCTCTCACCCACTCTGAACACAACCTCACACCAATACCCTCTCTCACTCACTTGCTACACCACCTCACCACCAAACCTCTCTCTCACTCACTATGTACACACCTCTAAACCAAACCCTCTCTCCCTCACTCTGGACACACTCACACCAAACCCCTCTCCATGTCATGTTGTTACACACCTTCACCTACCAAAACCTCTATCATTCAATCTGTACCACCACCTCACACCAAACCCTCTCGTCACTCACTATGTAAACACCTGCCGACTACCAAAACCCTTCTGCCTCTCCTCAATCTGGACACACACTTCCACACCAAACCCTCTCCTCACTCTACTTATGTACACACTTCACACACAAACCCGCTCTCCCTAACTCTGGTACACACCTCCAAACCAAAAGACCTCCCCCTCTCTCACCTCACTCTGTACACACCCTCACCCCAAAACCCTCTCTCCACTTTACTCTGTTACACTAACTCACCACCCACAACACCTCTCTCCCTCACCTCTGTACACACCTCACACCAAAAATCCCTCTATCACTCACTCTGTACATCGCGCACTACCAACCCTCCTCTCCTCACTCTGTACACACCTAACACCAAACCCTCTCTCCCTCGCTCTGTACACACCCTCACACCAACCCTCCTCTCTCACTCACTCTGTACACACCTCACACCAAACCCTCTCTTCTCCCTCACTCTGTACCACACCCTCACACCAAACCCTCCCTCACTCACTCACTCACACACACTTTCACACCAAACCCTCTCTCATCACACTTGTACACACTTCACACCAAACCATCTCTCCTCACTCTGTACAACACCTCACACCAAACCCTCTCTCCTTCACTCTGTACACACCTCACACCTAAAACCCTCTCTCAAACTCGCTCTGTACAACACCTCACACACCAAACCCTCTCTCCCTCGCTCTGTACACACACTCCACACCAAACCCTCTCTCCCTCGCTCTGTACACACCTCACACCAAACCCTCTCTCCACTCGCTCTGTACACACCTCACCCAACCAAACCCTCAAGGTCACTCGCTCTGTACACACCTCACAACCAAAACCCCTCTCACGTCACTCTGTACACACCTCACACCAAACCCCTCTCTCACTCACTCTGGACACACCTCACACAAACCTCCTTCTTCACTCACTCTGTACACACCTCACACCAAACCCTCTCTCCCTCACTCTGTACACACCTCACACCAAACCCTCCCTCCCTCACTCTGTACACACCTCACACCAAACCCTCCCTCCCTCACTCTGTACACACCTCACACCAAACCCTCTCTCACTCACTCTGTACACACCTCACACCAAACCCTCTCTCCCTCACTCTGTACACACCTCACACCAAACCCGCACTCGCTAATTGGTCAGCGTGTCCATGTGACTTCCAGCTTCCACAGTGATGAGGGATTTCGGAGGGGATGCTCCTTCCTAAAGAGGCAGGCAGGAAATATCACTCTTCTAAGAACCACTAGTGCTCACCTCCCGGAAACGGCACACAGAGCCAGGAGGTCACGTGCATGGCATTAGCAGCGATTTGCCTGGCAAATTCTGTATGTGCTCAGTCGACGTGGTCGATATTCAAAAGTAGCCAAAGCAGAGAGAGTCATCTGTGGAGCCGAACGCCGCCCGGCTCCTGGAAATGGAAGTTCCAACTTTGGTGACTCTTTCTCTGGCCCCTGCAGGAAGAAGCCAGACTCCCAGAATGCACTGGGCCTGAGGACACCCACGGGCAGGCTGTCTGTTGCGATGCAAGCGAGTCTGCTTATCTTTCTCACTCCCACACTCGGTGTGCTGGTAAGATCTCTCTCATGCATTCATTTATTTTAGTTACTGAGCTTTGGTGTGCAGTGGGGGAGAACTGGGCAGCACACGCTCGGCTTTCAGGAATCGTTTGGGTTTTAGACCTGTACGTTTTCTGGTTGGAGGTTTTCCAGCTGATTTATTTTCCTCATATCTCCATTATTCCAGTCTGTATGATGTGTTAATAACATGCATTGTGAATGTCATTCGATATGAGCTTCAGTGATTCATGCATTATAGCCCAGGCCACCATCTGATTATCATTCCTCATCAGGAACCCTGGTATTCAGCTCTACCTTATACAGTCACACCAGGAAGGGTTTGGTGATGAATCTCATTCACACGGCTGCTGTCAATCAGCCAAGATGCTTGGCATCCAGTCTTGGCTCCTTTAGTTTGGGTATGGAGCCACCCAATCAATGGCCACCCAAGAAGTTAACCCAAAACACTTCCCCTCAAACCGTAAGATTAAGATCACCCTCATTTGTCCATGTGGTTTAGGACTGGGTTTCACGACTATCAGGTCCTGGGCCCCCCTATGGTGGTCTTTGGGCCTATACTAGGAGGGATGCTGGTAGTCCGTGGTGGCCTGGTGATGGCTTCCTGTCTGTTGAAGTTTAGGATTTGGAATTTAGAGATGCTGGCACACCGAGCGATCTGTCTACACATGTACGTGAACACGCACTTGCCCTATCCATGGCGTCTGTGGAGCAGTTGAGGGTTAGGTGGCTTGCTTGAACTGGCAACTAGGGTTGCCACCAATGAAAATAAAGGATGGGGGCGGGGTTGGGGGCGTGGCCATGTGTGAGTGACGTGTTCGAAACACGGAACAAATCACGCAACATTTATTCGCCAAATAAAGGACGATTTTTTTTTTTTATGGGACGGGTGGCAACCCTACTGGCAACTCTCCGGTCTCGTAACCTCTGGTCCACAACTACCCCATAGTACTGCACGTTACCGGCCCACCTGGCTGGACTCTACCTGCCTTTTTTTTGGTTTTCCCTCAGGCAGGCCTGGTACTGGTCTAGGTGTCCTATCCATCAATGTATCAGTGCTGCATGCTATAGAGAGAGTCGCCAAGTCTGAGAAACTGGTTGGTATGGCATGTAGGCTGGGGTTCGTCTACCTGGCCTAGCACCCAACACTGCTGATAAGGATCCTTGGGCAAGACTCTTAACGCTACCTTCAACTGTCTGTGTGTAAGCTGATCAAATTATAAGCCTGTCTGGATAAGTGTCTCTGCCACATGCCAAGTACATGTGGTAATGCTGGCTACGTCAGCGTTCCCTCTTGCTTCACCTTTGAGCAGTCAGAATGATCTTGTCTTGTGGTCTACACCCCAACATTTTCAGCCTGACTTCCTGTATATAATAAGCCTATTCATAACCAGATAATGCAGTCCTCGTCAAAGGAGTAGCTGCACCCAGACAGAAGGAGGTGTGGGAGTGCAGGTGTGTTGGGAAGGAGGATAAAGGTGACCAGGATCAATAACTGATGATAAATTTAGACTGATATGATCAATATTTATTGAGCTACACATACAGAAGTCTCTCAGTATGGCGTCGGGCCGCCGTGTTTGCTAACCCAACACGCCAGACGTCTCGGTATGGAGCTGTAGCGGTTCCTAATGGTGTCCTGTGATAATCCAGCCCATGCAGCTTGAACATCCTCACACAGTTCCTGCAGATGGTGCGGTAGGGGTGGAGGCATGTCAACAAACCGTTCATCTCGGTGCTGACCACGGTGGCTCCACACACAGATTCGTTGGGCGTCTCCACCAAGACTAAAGCGGGACTCGTCACTGAAGATGACCCGCTGCCATTCTGAGTCACTCCATGACAGTTTGGTGCGACACCACTGCAGTCTTTGGTGACGGTGACGTGGTGTTAAGGACGGTTGTGGTAACGGTCTGCACTAACAGGATGACTCATGGAGGACACCACTGCTAGCTGGAGGTCTGTAATGGTGGCTGTTGGGTCAGTCTGGTACAGAGATGAGGCCCGTCCTTGCTTACGTCACATGGCCAAGCGTCAAACTTAAACCCACCCAGTTTCATTCCTGTTGGTTGATTCCTTCTGGGTGCAGCTACTCTTTTGACGATGGGTGTGCTAGAACAGGGATTCTTATTCTTGTGTTGGTGCTGACGATATCCATCATATGCTTAGAGAAAAATATATTTTGGTAATATTTATCATGATGGTAAATATTGACACATTGCTCTGTGGTAAAGCGTAGCTGTTGCAAATCTCACCATGTGGCTGACGACAGTGGAGCATGATCTGTAGTGCTCATAAGCCAGAGTCTGATGCAACACCAAACAGGGTCCTGAACTGCTTGTGTGCAAACAGCTTGGGCGACTTCCAGTGTTCCTCGTTAGCCTGGTAGCTGCAGAGCTGAACTGCAGGGTGAGCGATCAGCCCAGGCGTAGCTTTGAACGAGGTCATGTTGGACTGCTCTGCCACATAGTGTGTACTAACCATGATCATGATTTGGGTCAGATGCTCCAGGTGAACCGGATGCTGATCTGATGGAATCCCCCTCAACTCTTCTGGCCCAAGACCAGGTACCATCTGCCCAGGACCGGAGCCTGCCTGACCTCACGCCTCCTACGCCCTCAGAGATGGTACCTCCCACAAGCGAGCGACCTGGACCGGACGAACCCGTTTCATTGCACGCGAGGTGAGACTCTCTCAGCACCACATACTTGGGTAGTAGACGCACTCATCACCGGCAGCTGTTTGCTGCACCACGCAGGCCAACATGCACACAGACCGTTACCACACCTGTCCTTAACACCACGTCACCGTCACCAAAGACTGCAGTGGTGTCGCACCACACTGTCATGGAGTGACTCAGAATGGCAGCGGGTCATCTTCAGTGACGAGTCCCGCTTTAGTCTTGGTGGAGACGCCCAACGAATCCGTGTGTGGAGGCACCGTGGTCAGCACCAAGATGAACGGTTTGTTGTCACACGTCCAGAAGGCCTGGTGTCCCTCCACCTCCACCCCTACCGCACCATCTGCAGGAACTGTGTGAGGATGTTCAAGCTGCATGGGATGGATTATCACAGGACACCATTAGGAACCTCTACAGCTCCATACCGAGACGTCTGGCGTGTTGGGTTAGCGAACACGGCGGCCCGACGCCATACTGAGAGACAGACTTCTGTATGTGTAGCTCAATAAATATTGATCATATCAGTCTAAATTTATCATCAGTTATTGATCCTGGTCTCCTTTATCTTCCTTCCCCACACCACCGCACTCCCACACTTGCGATTACTCTTTTGCTGGTTGGCGTACTTGACACTGACTCCAGTGTGTACCAGTATGTGACCTCACCCCTCCCAGCTTTAACGCTCTGGCCGGTGCCGGGGCTGTATCAGTGTTCAGGCTGGTCGTGTCTGAAGTGCCTCGGTCACACCCTGAGCTCTTCATTTGCTAGTCAAAGCAGTATTTATTTTTCCCCCTCTTCCTGAATGCGCTCGCTCTCTTTGCTTGGCCTTGTTAAGTGGGTTATCGCTAGTGGCTGAAACCTCGCTTTGCATGGCCGCCACGCACCTGTGTGCCGAGGCTGCTGAGGCGGTTAGAGCGCCCTGCCTTTGCTGACTCTCCGTACTCCGCGAGCCCAGCTGCATCCTGGCCAGTACAGAGAGAGAGACGGCGAGAGAGTTTCCTCCTTCTGTCATTTATTCACTAGCGTGTCTGGTCCAGGTCCACGGAGCAAACGGCGGTCACTGAGGGAGGACCTGAAGGAGAGCAGGACGCCACAGCCGGCATGAGCAGCTCACAGGTCAGTCTTTGGAGCTGGTATGAGGCGAAGAGGTTCAACTTTTAGTGACACTTCTCTGCTTCTCTCTCTCTTTCTACTTCCGCTTTTCTATTCTTCCCCTATTTCTTTCCTCTTCGTTCTCTCTCTCTATCTCTCTTTCTCTTTCTCTCTGCCTAAAACTTCCTGCTAATAAAGTCTGTGGCTGGTTTGCGAGCGCACTGATGTCTAACAACCAGCAGTAGCTGCTCCCCGGCTTCTATCCGCAGAGGGGCTTTCGTTCATGGGTAAGCTTCTTCCAGTGCACATGGAATCACTGCTCTAGACCTCAGAACCGAGAAAGCCATGGGTCCTCTGCTTTGTAGTAAGTGCTGTTCCTCTTGCCGGTCCTGCCTTAGCATTGACTCTGTCCTCTCTGTGCGCTAGACTTGAGAGAACCCTGTTGGTTCTCTGGCTCTGCACCGTGTCATGCAGGTGCCCGGCTCCGAGCCTGGTGTAGGCTTACCAGCTGTTGTTGTACCACCGAGTGCTCTTAGGAAGGCAGGGTGCTACTGTTTCCTCTTTGTGGTAACGCTGACCGGTCCCACGCCTCGGCTGGCCGGCTTTATTCAAGCGCCTTTTGTGTAACGCAGTAGGGATGGCCGCTTAGGTCCGCGGGTCTCTCTGGAGCGAGCGTTGTGACGAGCGAGGAGCCTGCGGCTATTTCTTGCTTGGTTTCCAGGGGAGGTTCTCGCGCGGAGAAGAATCAACTTGTCCATCAACACCCACGTTCTTCTTTCCCTTCTGTAGTCGTTTGCATGTGCACTTTCATCTCCACTCTCTCTTTTCTGCCCTGCGTTTGTTTGTTTGTTGGTTAGTTATAAAGACCGTTGGGTCACTCTAAGCTGGTTGGGTGGTCAGGCACCAACATCCATGGTGTGGAACATGTCCTAACACTCTCGTGCATCTGTCCGGTCCAGAGGTCCTTACCTAAGCATGGTTCTCCAGACACGAGAATGTTTGTGTGTAGAACCATGAACGAGTTCTTCAGCTTGATGGAGAATGCTGGCATAAGGTTCTCTAAGGACCCTAAAAAGGGTTCTGCTGTGGTTAATGGAGAATCCCTTTTTGGTCCTATTGAATAAAATCCTCGACATCACATGACTGCTCCTCGTTCTATAAGGGACCTTTTTCCCCTCTCTCCACCCACCTCTCCCACTCTCCCCTCCCATCTGTTCTAAGGAACCCTTGGCACAAGCTATCACCAAGTGTAGTGTTGCAGAGTTCTGAGCAGGATCTGACATGTTTCACACAATGCTAATGTGTTGTTGTTATTTGTTGTTGGTGTTGATGTGGTGGTGGTTGTTAGTTATTCTGTTGTTGTTGTTGCTGGTGGCTGTAGTTATTGTGAGTGGTGCTGGTGGTTGTGTTAGTTATTCTGTTTGCTGTTTTGTTTGGTTGTTGTTGGTGTTGGTGTTGGTGTTGGTGTTGGTGTTGGTGTTGGTGTTGGTGTTGGTGTTGGTGTTGTTGTTGGTGTTGTTGTTGGTGTTGTTGGTGGTGGTGGTGGTGGTGGTTGTTTATTAGTTGTTTGTAGTTGTGGTAATGGTGTTGGTTGTTTATTAGTTGTTTGTAGTTGTGGTAATGGTGTTGGTGTCACTAGTTATTAGTGTTAGTTATTCTGTTTGCTGGTTTGGTTGTTGTCACTAGTTAGTAGTGTTAGTTA
>JAMWET010007353.1:85000-122500 GCA_024036415.1 Prochilodus magdalenae | reverse complement strand
GTTTTCCTATGGGGAGTATTTGTTTTGTAGCTGTGGACGACATGGTGAAAGAGGGAGTTGAAATGTTCTCAACCATATGCAAATGAACTATGATGTGGAGAACCAATCATCTGATTGGCTCGGACTGATCAGACACAGCGGTCCAAGGTCCCCAGTCTCTCCTCGCTAAGTTGCTGTCCTGCCGGCAGTTTGTTCCAGTTCCCAACACTGTCAATCACCAATACCTAAACTCTCACTGGCCACTTCGTTGGGTTCACCTTCCTGTATCTGATCTCAACTGCTGCTGCACACTGCAGTGTTTGGCATTCTCTAGTCCTTCATCAGTGGACGCTGCCCACGGGACGCTGCCCACGGGACGCTGCCCACGGGACAGTTTTGGTTGGTGGATGATTCTCAGTCCAGCAGTGACACTGAGGTGTCCAGCAGCACTGCTGTGTCTGATCCACTCACCCCAGCACCACCCACACTAACACACCACCACCACGTCAGTGTCACTGCAGTGCTGAGAATGATCCACCACCCACATCGTACCTGCTCTGTGGTGGTCCTGTGGGGGTCCTGACCATTGAAGAAGAGGGTAGTACAGTATACAGAGAAACCTATAGAGTGTCCTTGTCAGAAGCTGGACCATGTACCCACCCACATGCAACAGCAAGAGTAGCCTCGAGCACATCCACAAGAGGCAAACACTAGGGAATGTGAGCTGCTCATGGCTAGCTAGAGGGGGTGTACGCTTGGAGCTTGGTTTAAGAGTCCATACTCAACCCCAAACACGTTCAGTGATGTTGAGGTCTGGACTCGCTCCACTGCTGCCACCGGCTAACAGCTTTTTGACAGCTACGTAGTTGAAATTGCTGTTTATCTGATGGGGGCAGTTTTGGTGGTCCTCCAGGTGGCAGTGTGGTCAGGCTCGATATGCCACTCTCAGTTACCTTACCCCCCTCAACCACAGTGGGATGATACTGATGCCACACCGCCTGATCTAACCACCTGGACGGGGAAATCCCTTCATAGCTGCATGAACGCTTACTTCCTCATAGGTCCGCAGCAGTTAATGGGTAAGCTGTTTTGGGTAACCTGTTTTGGGCACCTGCCGGGGTTAGAGAGTGGCGGTCAAGGGTGCTGATCATGTGATACAGTGGTTATAAATACCCGCTTGTTTGATCTTGTGTACTCAGGCTCTGATCCCCTTGTGTGAAGATGATAACCAGTCTATGGAGATCATCCAGCGGCTGCAGAAGAACCTTGAGATCCTCATTCAGTCCATGACCAGAGTTTCCAGCCGCTCTGAAATGCTGGGCGCCATTCACCAGGTGCGTATGCGTGCCTGGCGCTCAGGTATGGTGGGGTCAATAAGAAGACAGCATGCTTGTAATGAGGGGCACATGATCAGTGGCCTGTTTTTCCCCACATGGTCACTTGGGGGTGGACATTATCTGTTCTCGCCAACTTGCTCTACAGGATAGAACACCAACACCACCACCACCAGCTCATACAACAGTCCACATAAGCCGTGACGTATCGACTACATCCTAATGTTAGGGCCCTGGCTAGCTAGCTAACCTAGCTAGCGTTAGCACTGGCAAAAGCTAGCTTTATTGGATACCCTTGCTATAGTCTGTTTTATAGCTGGCTATGAACCCACATCTTCATGGTTCAGTCACCACGCAAGCCGACAATGATGGCTAGTTAGCTAGCTAAGGTGAAGCTAAGGCAGCGCTAGCTTGCTAAGGCTTGCAATCTTCACTGTAGGTAATCAGCACATGAAAATAGCTAACAACCAGAACTCTATAAAGCCTGACTGACCCAACAGCCACCATTACAGACCTCCAGCGAGCAGTGGTGCCTCCATGAGTCATCCTGTTAGTGCAGCACCATCAGCAGACGGCTGCACCACGCAGGACTACATGCACACAGACCGTTACCACGACTGCCCTTAACACCACGTCACCGTCACCAAAGACTGCAGTGGTGTCGTACCAGACTGTCATGGAGTGACTCAGAATGGCAGCGGGTCATCTTCAGTGACGAGTCCCGCTTTAGTCTTGGTGGAGACGCCCAACGAATCCGTGTGTGGAGGCACCGTGGTCAGCACCAAGATGAACGGTCTGTAGTTACACGTCCAGAAGACCTGGTGTCCCTCCACCCCTACCGCACCATCTGCAGGAACTGTGTGAGGATGTTCAAGCTGCATGGGATGGATTATCACAGGACACCATTAGGAACCTCTACAGTTCCATACCGAGACGTCTAGCACGTTGGGTTAGCCATACTGAGAGACAGACTTCTGTATGTGTAGCTCTATAACTACATTCCATTGATGGTGAGTGTATGACTTGTCCTTTAATGGTCCAGACCGGCGTATAAAACTGTACATCGAGTTACTCTGAAGTGCTGAATTCCCAGTAAGAGGTGACTGGTGGTTTTGCGTATAGCCATGCTGTGACGTTGTGGTTCAGGTGTTGTAACGGGAGCATTCAAATATTGCATTCAGCGCATTTGCATCATTGCAACAGAAATCAGCCAAAATGAAAACAATAGCCTGCTCGATTGGCGCTCGCGTCGAGCAACTGTGCGTCCAGCAGCATGCGTGTCCTGATGTCTGATAATCGTGAATCATTCTCAGCAACAGTGTTCCACATTTGGTGTGTGTGCGTCTGACTCATACCGGTTGCTGTGTAGGAGAGCCGCATGGGGAAAGCGGTGGAGGTGATGATTCAGCACGTGGAGAACTTGAGGAGGACGTACACTAAAGAGCACGCCGAGCTGATGGAGCTCCGAGAGACCCTCATGCAGAACGAGAGGTCCTTCGGCTCCCACACAGAGAGGGGTAAAGCGCACGCAGCCGTTATTACACAATCGCACAGTTGTCGGTGAACCTACGCGGTATCGGCAGCACCATGTCCTGCAGAGCATCAGCTCTGATGGTCTGTTTCTCTTCCTGGGTCTGAATGTGTCTTTGTCTTTCGTCCGCAGACGGCAAGAAGCCTGTGAACTCTCAGTACTACAAGGTGAGTGGGCGGGAAAGGGAGTCTGAACTCTAAGCAGTAGAGAAGTGGTGTTTATCCATGGTCTAGTGGTGCGACTTGAGCGGCGGTAACTGTCGAGGGTGAACGATACGGCAACCATCACAACACGTGAGCGTTTCCATGAGCAGCTTTAACTCACCAGTAAAACGATTTTAGGCGGATCCATGATGCTCTCCTCCTTCCCTACACTGTTGTAGCTTGGTGTGCAGACCACCAGAGAGAAACACTCTCACACTGATACCCTTTTCTCTGTTACGTGATGATGTCATCTCGTAATAGTCCTAATTGCCCACCCACCAGGAAGTTCAGGACGCTGAGAGCTAAACCAGTAAAAACTGGCCTCTCTGAAACCGGTCTGCTCCGGTCTAGCTTACCAGGAGGTGAATCTTCCAGCTTGTTCCACTGGACTTCCAGGATCGGACTCTGGATCAACAGCAGAACTGTGGCACCCTTGTAGGAGCAGCCACAGTGGTGTGGGGGGGGAGCTTGTAGCAGGATGTCGCTTTGACGGTCCTCCCCGTCAAAACAGAGTGGCGAGCCGACTCCAGCGGCGCTGCCGTGTCTAATCCGTTGGTACCAGTGCACAAGATATACTGGCACTAAAATGCTTTTAGCGTGTAACGGCCAAAACGATGCTCATAATTAATAAACATCATATTTATTTTCGTTTATTGCTCATCATTTCGCCATCGCAATGTCCAACTACTTCTTCGAGCGTCACAATTTGTCTGTATACAGTGGGGTGCGAAAGTTTGGGCAGAGTTGTTCATTTTCCTGATTTACCTTTATAAAGCATTGATTGTTTGGATAAAAAATTGCGTTAAATATATCACATAAATTCCATTCCAGAACGTTGTACTTGTTCCTCTGCATGAATGCATTAGTAGATTTTGAGCAGTGTTTAGGGTCGTTGTCTTGTTGGAAGATCCAGCCCCGGCGCAGCTTCAGCTTTGTCACTGATTCCTGGACATTGGTCTCCAGAATCTGCTGATATTGATTGGAATCCATGCGTCCCTCAACTTTAACAAGATTCCCAGTCCCTGTACTGGCCACACAGCCCCACAGCGTGATGGATCACAGTGGAGACTGAAAGCTGAAATCTCTGAGAGAGCTTTCGGTATCCTCCCCCTAAACCATGACGGTGAACAGTCTTTGTTTTCAGGTCATTTGAAAGTTGTTTTGAGACTCCCATGCTGCGACTCTTCAGAGAAGATGCAAAGAGGAGAAAAACTTACAATTGCCCCCCTTAAATACCCTTTCTCATAATTGTCACCTGTGTATGGAGGTCAAGGGTCACTGAACTTACCAAACCAGATTTGAGTTCCAGTAATTAGTTCTAAAGGTTTTGAAATCAATAAAATGACAACAGTGTCCAAATTTATGCACCTGCCTACTTTTGTTTAACCAGTTATTGCACACTTTCTGTAAATCAGATAAACTTCATTTCACTTCTCAAATATCACTGTGTTTGTCCCCTATATGATACATTTAACGCAATTTTTTTATCCAAACAATCAATGTTTTATAAAGGTAAATCAGGAAAATTAACAACGCTGCCCAAACTTTCGCACCCCACTGTTTGTCCTATCACTCACACGTAACCCGTATGACTCTCCGCTGCCAATTTCCAACACTGTTAATTAATTAATTAATTAATTTATTTATTTATTGAATTATTATTTTTATGTTGTGTCCACAGCCGAATAACCGCCGAGTCAGCTTAGCGGTCATCCCCCGCGGAGGACTGATGCAGTTTGACACGGTGAGAAAGTCCGTCTGCTTTTTAAACCGTTCTGGACCGACGCTCCCTGAAGATGGAGCGAGTGACCTTGTTGATATTTGACTCCACAGACTAAAGATGGCACGGAGACGGAGGCAGAGAGGCTGTCCCGCAGATCACCTTGGTGAGTATTCGGGGTCGCTGAAACTTCTCGAGTCTTGGGATGAGCTTGCTTTGAAAGGTTCTTGATGCCAGTTTGGACCTGGCATGCCTTGAGCTTCAGGAAGTGTTGGAGGGGGGGTGGGGGAAGGCTGCTACGTATGTTGGGCCAAACTTGAGAGGACGGAGTGAAACCGCTCCAGCCTGGGGCACAACCAAAGGAACGATCTGGCAGCACGAGACGGGAGCTGATGTCTTAAAGGAACGGTTTGGTGGAAAATCAAATGATCTGGGCGATTTTACACTTACCATAGACGTGGCAGATGGTCCAAGACGTGTCCTTGCTTAGTTTAGCGCTGGAGCTATGGGGCTAACGTTGCTAACAAACACTAGGACTCAGTAGTCAGCCTAAATCGTTTCTTGTAGGTGCGCCCAGGTAGATGCACCCAGGTCTTGATTTAAGGTGGCGCAGACTTGTTGGTGTGGTGTACGACTTGCTGTGATCTAAACCGCAGGGCACTACAGTCAGTCTGGGTTCAGGGTGTGACAGCGACTGACGCCATCTGATCCTAAATCGGTTCAGCTCTGTGAGTAGGCCTGGGGGTGTCTAATACGGCTGCTCATAGCAGTGAGGTCTGGTTTATCTGCCAGCTAATACCCAGAGTAGCCGCCGTGTGCAGCACAGACTGCAGCTAGACGGGCTGGGAGTGACTCTGTAAGGCCCTGGTAGGTGGTCCCAGGTATCTGGAGCCTTGCTGACTGCAGTGCGTCCCGCAGCTGCTGGAGGGAGCATGGGAGATCCATAGAGGAAACACAAGGATCAAGGTGGTCCCACAGATGCTCATGCTAAGTCTGGGGAATCAGGGGGCCAGGGTAGTACTCTTCCAACCAATGTCCGTCACCTCTAGCTGGAATTGCTTCCCGGAAGACCATCAAGTATGGGTGTGTGTGTGATCTGCAAGGATGGATTCATACCCAACTCAGTTGAGAGTGCCTTCCACATGGATGAGCGGGCTCAGGAAGTTCACAGGAAGTCATACTGTGCTATAAACCCCTCGACAAGACCCCAAACCGATGCCTGGATGCGGTTTGAGCAGGTTTAGCAAAGCTTCTGTGATGCATTTTTGCAGAAACTATTCAGGCTAATTGGGTGACTATTGAGTTCTGGTGTTTGTTAGCAACGTTAGCCATGTATCTCCAGAAGCTAAATTTGAACAAGTGGACAATTTAGTAAATAAGGTGGTTGTTGTTGTTAATTGTTCGATTGATTGATTGATTGATTGATTGATTGATTAATTTAATTAATTAATTAATTAATTGATTGATTAATTAATTATTTTGTTGAACTGTTCCTTCAAACCGTGCTGGCCGTAATTCCGTTTCAGGTTATTATATTATGAGAGCCATGGGCAGCTGATCCCAGATCAGGCACGGTACGCTGAAAGCCCTGGATGCGTGTGGGCAGTGCTCTCACACCATGTACCATATCATAGCACTTTGAGACAAAGGTGTATGTGTGACGCTTCACAGGAACATGGTGGGGAAGAATGTTAACCGGCCCCCGCTGAAGCGTTTCATTAGCTCTGGAGGTTGGGCTGAGACAGATGGGCCTCCTCTTATTAATAGGTAAGGACCTCCGTGCCGACCATGACCGCCGCTGCCGCTCTCTGCATTTGTTCCGCCATTGTTTTTTTCAGCATCTGTTCATAGCCGTTACAGGAATACTTTACCCAGGATGCTCATGTGGTTGTTTGGTTGAGTGTGCGGTGTTAGACAAATGGCTGCACCCAGAAGGAATCACCCGACAGGAATGAAACTGGGTTGGACATTGAGAGTGAATGATTCAAGTTTGACGCTCGGCCACATGTGGTTTAAGCCAGGACGGGTCTTATCTCTGTACCTGACTGACCCAACACCACCATTACAGACCTCCACCGAGCAGTGGTGTCCTCCATGAGTCATCCTGTTGGTGCAGCACCATCGGCAGACGGCTGCACCACGCAGGACTACATGCACACAGACCGTTACCACGACTGTCCTTAACACCACGTCACCGTCACCAAAGACTGCAGTGGTGTCGTACCAGACTGTGATGGAGCGACTCAGAATGGCAGCGGGTCATCTTCAGTGCTGAGTCCCGCTTTAGTCTTGGTGGAGACGCCCAACGAATCCGTGTGTGGAGGCACCGTGGTCAGCACCGAGATGAATGGTTTGTCGTCACACGTCCAGAAGACCTGGTGTCCCTCCACCTCCACCCCTACCGCACCATCTGCCGGAACTGTGTGAGGATGTTCAGGCTGCATGGGACGGGTTATCACAGGACTCCATCAGGAACCTCTACAGCTCCATACCGAGACGTCTGGCGTGTTGGGTTAGCGAACACGGCGGCCCGACGCCATACTGAGAGACAGACTTCTGTATGTGTAGCTCAATGAATATTGATCATATCAGTCTAAATTTATCATCAGTTATTGATCCTGGTCACCTTTATCTTCCTTCCCAACACCACCGCACTCCCACACCTCCTTCTGGGTGCAGCTGCTCTTTTGTTAATGAGTGTCTGTTTTTATATGTTCACAGTAGAACATAGAGGAGGTCATATCCTGGTCCTGGAGGGCCGCTGTCCACACCTGGTCGCACTCCTCTGTTAATTACCAGGGTGTGTTGTATCAGGGTGACCATCAAACGGTGCTGGATACCGGCCCTCCAGGACTGGAGCTGTGCACCCCTGGTGTAAGACGTTCCAGGTAGTCATATTAGCAGTGCCTGCGTCCCTGGGTGAAGTATTCCTAACAGTGAGCCATCAGATCCTCATCAAGACCACCTCAGTCTCCACCGGGGGGGATTCAGCTTTGTGACCTGTGTGCAGGTACGAGACAGATTCACACTCCGAGGAGGAGCAAAAGGAGGAGCCCGTGGAGAGGAGGTCCAGCATAACTGAGCTGGGCATGAAAATCACCTCGCTCATTTTGCCAGCCAAGACGTTAGTCATGCTCGTTACTGTCTGTCGCGCCCTGGAGCGCCCATCTTCTCTCTCATCGGCTCTCTTGCTTTTTGGGCTCCAGGAGCAGCAAACTAATCCTCTGATTACACCACAGTTAAAATCTATATGTGCTTCAGAATGCCAATCAACTGCTTGTGGTACAGTGACCGCTGAAGACCAGGGTCCTGTCTGCACCGCTTCGTTCTGGGCCGGATGGTGGAAGTGCAGCTGTGGGAGTCCAAGTGTAATGCCAGTGATTTGGCTCCAGGCTTTTTCCAAACACGCTTGGCGCCGCCTGCTGGAGGTTGCTTGAAAACACACCTGGGTTCTATAGCAAGCTGCAGCGCTGTTGGGTATTTCTCAGAAGCCCTGGACTGGCTTTTTGGTGGTGGTACCGGTTCTTTTGGCCAGTCCGTGGACTTGCTGTGAGAAATGCTCGCTTCCATAAGCATTCGTTTATGTGTTCTTTATGAAATGTTGCTAACTGCTTTCTCTCACTTCTCTGAGACATGATTAACTGAGATCTACCTTCAGGCTTTCCTCCGTGCGGACTCGACTGCCTGCGCTGTTGTGCGTGGTTACTGCTCAGTGTGCTGCAGCCCTGGGTAGAGTCGCCCGTTTACACTGATCACCTTTCGACATGTGCTCCAAAGTGGCACAAAGGTCTCACCACGTTTCCAGGTGTTCTAGTAGAGCAGAACTCTCCTGTCTGGTTCTAGAATGGGCTATTCAGTGAACATGGGCGTCTGTTAGCTCGGTGTCCATCAACCCTTTCCCTAGGGGCTCCCTGCCCTGCATATTTAGGGGCTTCTTTCCTGTTCCCAGCACACCTAATCCAATTCCTCAGCTCATTAACAAGACCAGGACCGGGGTTGAGAGAGACTTTGTTGGCTGACGGAAGAATTGGCGCTTAGGGTTCTCCTGCAAGCGAGTGGGACTAGCCGAGGGGGTTGTGTGTTTACGTTAGAGTAGACCAGGGGCGTCCTATCTTACCCATAAAGAGTCGGCGTGGTTGAAGGTTTTCATTTCGACACAGCAGGAACACGCGTGATCAGTTGCTGAGGATGGAGACCAACCCTTTGTGGATAAGGTTGGACACCCTTGGATTAGGGGCCAGGCCGACTGACCGTAGGTTTGTACTAACCGTGAGAGTGCGCACACCACCCATGACTCGACTGTGACTCCTCCTGGCCTGTGCACTGCTGTGGCTTCTGAGGACGATTCGCCTGGTTCGAGACTAGGCGACTGGGCTGTCCCAGTCTTCTCTCTGTGCGGCTGAGAAACGTGCCCACCTTTTCCATGGCAATGCTTTTGCCAGCCGACAAATCCCGAATTCACTGCAGCCCGGTGACGCAAACAGGAGATCCTCCATAAAGCCAACCCTCTTATTTCGGTTTGGCCTTCACGGTCTACGCAGCCTTTGTAGAACATGTAGTTGTCCTGTTCCTCCACGCGCTGGGTTGGTTAACCACCTGCTCCCAACCCCACATTGCGATATATTGCGCAGAGGTCTCCATGTTGGGACAGTGTTTCTGAGGAGGAAAGTTTATTCCTTACAAAAAATGTACTTTACGAATTAAATCTGAAAATTTCGGAACGTTTCAGAAGCTTCCGAAAAATCTTCACCATGTACGTTAATGCGAATAGTCAAATTTAATTATATAGGGCTGTTTACAACAGATCAGACAGTCACAAAGCAGCTTTACAGAGAACCGGGTCCAACCCCCCAATGAGCAAGCCAAAGGTGACTGTAGCAAGGAGAAACTCTCTCAGGGCAAGAGAACGAACCCTGGACGGGAACCAAGACTCTAAAGGGGAACCCAGCCTCTTCAGGTCGTTGCCGGATCGAACAAACACAGAAAGGATCAGAGTTTAGAATTACAGGCCAGGCTGAACAAGACGGAGGGGTGGGCGAGTGTGTTTGGAGGGGTGGCCCGAGTGTGGTCGGAGGGGGTGGCTGGAGGGGGTGGCCGAGTGTGTTCGGAGGGGTGGCCGAGTGCCCGAGTGTGGTCGGAGGGGGTGGCTGAGTGCCCGAGTGTGTTCGGAGGGGGTGGCCGAGTGTGTTCGGAGGGGGTGGCCGGGTGTGGTCGAGGGGGTGGCCAAGTGCCCGAGTGTGGTCGGAGGGGGTGGCTGGAGGGGGTGGCTGAGTGCCCGAGTGTGTTCGGAGGGGGTGGCTTGGGTGTGGTCGAGGGGGTGGCCAAGTGCCCGAGTGTGGTCGGAGGGAGTGGCTGGAGGGGGTGGCCGAGTGTGTTCGTAGGGGGTGGCCGAGTGCCCGAGTGTGGTCGGAGGGGGTGGCTGAGTGCCCGAGTGTGTTTGGAGGGGGTGGCCGGGTGTGGTCGAGCCAGTGGAAGAAATGTCTGATTAGTCTGTGATTGAAATAGCAGGATGCTCGGATGGGTGTGCAGGATGCTCGGATGGGTTTGCGGAATGCAGGTGAAGCCCCACACCCCCTCACAGCACTAGACAGGGAGAAGCTTCATGGTAGGTAAACCGGTCAGTAGGAAGGCAGGCAGTGGCTCCCAGCCGAGGCAGGTAAAGCAACGGCATCAGAGCGCACAGGATGGGCAGTAGCTCCGCAGCAGACCAGAGTTTGAGCAGTAGCTCCGCTCAGGCAAAGACGGTTACCAGCCGGTTAGCTGGAAACGGATTACCAAGGGCTTGAAGGGATGGGTAGGTTTTAAGCCTAGACCTAAAGACTGGAGCTGGAGACTGGAGTCCCAAACGCTGACTGGAAGATACTAAATGCGGTTTGATCAGTGTAGACTGGTGTCTTCTACCTAGTGCTGATGCAGGGACGAGTAAACGCCTTGCCCTCTCTGTTGCAGACCAAGCCGAAGTGTCCCGCCCTGAGCATAACGACTCTAACCTGTCTCCTCTTCCGCCTCGCTTCCTCCAGCTGCTGGTGTTCCTTCATGTCCTTGTACTCACTACTTCATCTGTTTCCTCTTTTATCACTCAGTTCAGCCAACCCAAGCCCCACGACGGAACAGGCCACGCCTTGCCTGGTTGAGACGAGGCCTGCGCCGGCTACCAGGAGCCCCTGGGTGTGGGTGGCCATGCTGGTGGTCTTGGCTGGTCTCCTGGCCCTGTTGGCTAGCTTGGTGATCCAGCCAGCTGTGGACGCAGCCCCCGTGGGCACCGGGGACTCCTGGATGACCATCCAGCAGCTTCTGTGGCCCTACACGGGGCTCCGGCACAATGGGCAGCCCCCTGTATGAATGCCCCCTAGTGTACGGGAGGATCTGTATCGGAAGGCTATGGTTTTGAAGATGAAGCACTTTTAAGTCAACTACAGGAACTGCGTGGTGGAGGCTGCCAAAGTACTTTACGGATGCATAGAACTCAGCGACGGATGCGGCTTCTCTAGGAGCTGCCGACCGCGTACGTGCCAACGATGTCGTGGTCACATGGCGCTGCGTTGAGCAGAACTGTTCTTTGGACATTTTGCACATGCTTTCCAGTCACCAACTTCACCCATGTTTTGGCCAATCACGTTATATGGAGAATGCAGTTGTAACCAATGGGGTGCACCCAACCCTTGTGCCCTGTATGGACGAAGAGCGGGTCTCCCGAGAACGATGCTGCCTTTTTAACCGGTCTTTTACGCTCAGGAGGGCAAACCGATGCTTTTACTGACACTTGAAGGAATAGCGGGCTGCCGTTTTAGAGTCGTTCTCTTCGGAAGTTAACCGTAACTTATTATTTTAAAGTTTTATCGCTTTAGATTGTGAATGTCTACAAACGCTTTTGCTTTTATTAGTGTCTATTTTCCACATATGGTTCATCTTTTTTTTTTTTTTCTATAATGTTCTCGCTTTGGTGTGCACTGTTATGAATTTAAACACTTTTGTATGTTCCAAAGATGGAAAGAGGGGGAAAAACGACCCAATAAAGTAACTGATCCAGTTGCAATCACAACTTGCAAAAAGCCAAATCTGATGTGAAGTGCGTCAGTCGTGTGCATTTGTCGTTTATACATTAACTCTATTATTGCACAGGGAGTATACCAGTTTTAGAGCCAAGCTATCATCGATAATGAGCCCTGCCTTTCTTACCAGCACAACCACTATTGATGACTGAGTTACAGTCTTACACCAATGAAGAAACACACAGTTTGTTGCCAGGGGGCTCTAATGTTAGCTAGGTAAGCTAACCAAGCTAGCGTTAGCATCTAATTGTAAATCTAAACTGGCCCTTTGGAGATTCTCAACATAGTGTTTAGGGTTCTTAGGGTGTTTCTTGGTATGCAGCCACATCTTGGATTTAGTTGTCAGGCTGCTTCCTCAGAAAAGGGCTGATGAAGCTATCTCAGGCGCTGCTGAAGCTAGCTGTATTAGCTTTAGCTCGTCAGCACATAAAACGGCTAACAACCGCAACATGGAGATGCAGGATTAAAGCAGAAACCACCCTGTAACCCCCACAGTCTAGTCAGGGGTCTCGATAAAGGGTTTCCAGTTTGGAGTTTCCCTGGTGGTATGCTAGTTCAGCTAGCTAGCTAGCATTAGAGCCCACTGCCACCAAACTGTGTTTGTTCATTGGTGTAGGAACTGTAACTCGGTTTATCAGGTGTAGCTGGTTCCTCTTAGCACAGAGGGAGATCTAGAATGATAGGTGAGGAGGTCTCTGGGCTCAATTTATACTAGAGCGAACACAGACCTGCAGCATGGTGAACAGACCACCCTCAGCCGCTCAGCCTTTTTCACCCAGGAGGCGACTGTGGAAAGGTTTACAGGGTCTGTGATGGGTATGTCGTTCTCTTGCACTCCTCCGCTCTCACTCACACACCAGCACTCTTCAGTTCAGGTTGCCTGTGGTATTTTGCAGGTCCCATTTATTGAAGGACACAAAAAAAAAAAAGCCTACCCAACAAACCTATCCCAGAATACTCAGGTTGAGCGTTAGGTAGTCTGCTTTACATGTTTAACACATTTGAGGAGGGGGCATACCAGGTCATGACTTTTGCACATTTTTATCTCCATTAAATTAGCAAAACCCATAGTGTCTGTTGCACCCAACTGTATAACAAATTTCGGTTTAGCAGTTTAATTAAAATTATTATACACACCCACCCACTTCATCAGGTCCACCTCCTTGTGTCTACACTCACTGACCATACAGGCCACTCTGTAGGTGTATAGGTCCAGACTGTAGTCCATCTGTTTCTCTGTGTACTGTATTACCCTGTTCTTCAATGGCCAGGACCACCACAGAGCAGGTACGATGTGGGTGGTGGATCATTCTCAGCACTGCAGTGACACTGACGTGGTGGTGGTGTGTTAGTGTGGGTGGTGCTGGTGTAAGTGGATCAGACACAGCAGTGCTGAGTGTTGAGACACTGTGTCCACTCACTGTCCACTCTATTAGACACTCCTACCTTGCTGGTCCACCTTGTAGATGGACAGTCAGAGACGATAGCTCATCTGCTGCTGCACAGTGCAGTGTTGGTCATCCTCTATCAGTGGACGCTTTTGGCTGGATGACTCTCAGTTCAGTAGTGACATTGAGATGTCCAGCACCACCACGTCAGTGTCACTGCAGTGCTGAGAATGATCCACCACCCACATCATACCTGCTCTGTGGTGGTCCTGTGGGGGTCCTGGCCATTGAAGAACAGGGTAATACAGTACACAGAGAAACAGATGGACTACAGTCTGGACCTGTACACCTACAGAGTGTCCTGTACGGTCAGTGAGTGTAGATACAGAGGTGGACCTAACGAAGTGACCAGTGGTTGTCTATAGCGTTAATTTAAACTTGTATCTTTTCATGAGAAAGTGAGGATGCGGGTGGAGTACAGCAGCTTCTGCACGGTGTCAATGTAGAGATGGTGGGAGTGGCTGATTCTGACCCGCGCCTCAGGGCTCATAGTGTCTCTGAGCATGTGCAGGAAGGTGGAGTGGAACTCGGTTCCCTCGGCCAGCTCCGGCGAGAACGCTTCGCTCCTTTCTGTTATTTTCAATCGCTGACTCCTCTGTGCTCCCAGCAGATACAGAGACCACGCCCTCTCTGGCACAGGCCCCGCCTCCAGCTGCTCACATACCTGGAAGGTGGAGTTCAGGGCAGTTACATTCATGCCATTCATCACCACTGACCCTCTTCTGAAACTAGAGAGGGGGAAGCTCTAATATCTGTGAACTAGCAGCTTCAATGTGAGTGTATGATATTTGCATGCATGCACTGATGCTGGATTGATGTTGGATCCCACCCACAACTATGAGATTCAAGTTTTTCAGATTGATGAGGCTCAGTAGAAGCTTGCGTCAATTGTATTACATCAGAGGTCAAACAATTTCTCGCAATCAGTCAAACCCCTGGTGTGTCCTGTGTGGGAGGCTGAAGGTATATATACAGGGCTAGGTCATTTCATATTGTGCAGATATTAAGAAACGGCTCTCCTCAAAGTCCTGACGGACGAGATGTTGGAGATGGATAGATGAAATAGTCTCCCACCTTCTGCAGAAACTATGGGGGTGTCATTACAATCAGCAGGCCGAATATCTGATTTCTAAATCACACCATGGGAGCATGAGGTTGGTGTAGCTCTGAGGATAACACCACTACCTGTCAGGGGACCACGACCGCATGTAGGAGACTGGGGTTTGAATCCCGGTCTGGGTGACTACTACACCAATAAGAGTCCTTGGGCAAGGCTCCTAATGCCACATTGGCCTTCCAGTAATATGGTTAACCTTGTAAGTCGCTCTGGTTAAGTGCGTCAGCTAAATAGTGTTAATGTAAATAAACGTGGGGAGAAAGCCGGCCGGTTACTCGCCCATCAGGTGCGGCAAAAAGCCGCCAGTCAAACCATTTCAGCAATTAACGACGAACTAGGACTCAAATACTTTAAAATGATCAATTATTAGATAGATCAGACTTTTACCAAGCCTTACATATCTTCTTTAAACTCGGACACAGCTGCTGAACTTGAGGAGGATCTGCAGAGTGGTAAATCCCCGGGGCCAGATGGCTCCCCACAAATTGATGAGGCTGGAATTCCCATTTAAAGAGGCATTTCCTTCATAATTTGATCAAAATGTCTACATAATTAAACAAGTAGGTAACAAACACAGTCATTCTGAGTGGTGTGGTGGGAAATACGGCCTAGAGAAGCTAAGTCAGAGTTGTCAGAATGGTTCCTGGTGACTGGAGATGCACTATTATGGACAAAAGTAAGTGGACGGCTCTTCTGATGACAGAGTCCTGGTATTTTAGCCACATGCCTGGCTAACAGGTGTATACCATCAAGCACACACTTACACTGGCAGTAGAACGGGTCATACTGAGGAGCTCAGCGGCTCCGTTATGGGATGCTACCATCTCTACAAGGCAGCTTGTGAAATTTCTGTCCAGCTAGAGCTGCCCTGGACAACAGTAAGTGCTGATACTGTGAACTCGGTTACATCTTATCCAGAGCGACTTACAAGGTTCATCATATTACAGGTGGGCCAATGTAGTGTAAGGAGTCTTGCCCAAGGACTCTGATTGGTGTAGCACAGCATAGTCACCCAGACCAGGAACTGAACCCCAAGCTTCCAGATGGTGTGGTAGCTCAATGACTCAATTGGTAGCTCGAGTGGTGTTTTCCGTTGCGCCCACATCAACCACTCAGAAGTGGGGAATACAGTCTGCAACTGTAGAACTACAGAGTGCTCCTATAGGGTGGACGTATAGGAATCCCACTGCAACCATTAACAGCTAAAGTCATCTGTGGAACGTTGAATGGGTTTTCATGTGAGCCTGAAGGAGGAGGAGAGGTGCACCTGAAGGACGAGATGCTCCTGTCCACACTGTGCATTCCACTGGCTCCAGGAGAAGGCAAAGGCGGAGGACACCAGGGCCATTTGCTCATATCCCGCATGCTCTATCAGTGGGTCCTAAACGGAGAGGACGCAGTTAAACCGTATGAACCAGCGAACAGCCTATCCTTACCATCAGCGGTGCATCGCTGAGTCCGCCATTAGCATCTGACACCAGTAACAGTAAATCACACACAAACACATTAATGAGCCTACCTTGGGGTTGACAATGACATACTCATCCGAGTACTCGTTAACAAAGATGCTGACTCCGGCACGCCTCATGGCTGTCTGCAGAGCGGAGAAGCTCATCCATTTGCCCAGTAAATGAGCCACTTCCTGAGCCTGGTCCATCTGAAGCATGCACTGGTTCCCCTGACACAGAAACACAGCATCTAATTACCACCGCAAGTCGCGTTCAGGCTAAATGCTCACAGGTGCGGTGTTTGATTACGGTGCTATTGCTCACTATGGATGTAACTGGGGGCTTTCATGAAATGAGTTTCTGTGATGAACGCAACGTTAAAGAATCAACCAGCCGGAATGAAACTCGGTGGGTAGGTTTAACATCACGCGACATGCGGCTGCACATGTGACGCAGGCAAGGGCGGGCCTTATCTCTGTACCTGACTGACACAACAGCCACGAGTACAGACATCCAGCGAGCAGTGGTGTCCTCCGTCAGTCATCCTGTTAGTGCAGCACCATTGGCAGACGGCTGCACCACGCAGGACTACATGCACACAGACCGTTACCACGACTGTCCTTAACACCACGTCACCGTCACCAAAGACTGCAGTGGTGTCGTACCAGACTGTCATGGAGTGACTCAGAATGGCAGCGGGTCATCTTCAGTGACGAGTCCCGCTTTAGTCTTGGTGGAGACGCCCAACGAATCCGTGTGTGGAGGCACCATGGTCAGCACCAAGATGAACGGTTTGTGGTCACATGTCCAGTAGGCCTGGTGTCCCTCCACCTCCACCCCTACCGCACCATCTGCAGGAACTGTGTGAGGATGTTCAAGCTGCATGGGATGGATTATCACAGGACTCCATCAGGAACCTCTACAGCTCCATACCGAGACGTCTGGCGTGTTGGGTTAGCGAACACGGCGGCCCGACGCCATACTGAGAGACAGACTTCTGTATGTGTAGCTCAATAAATATTGATCATATCAGCCTAAACTTCATATCAGTCTAAACTTATCATCAGTTATTGATCCTGGTCCCCTTTATCCTCCTTGTAGTTTTGTTTTTGCAGGTTGCTTGAAGAAGAGACTAGTCAGTCTAGAAAAAGCATCTGTGGCACATCCAGTTTTGCTAATCTGTCAGTCAGTCTACCATAACACCGCACACAGGGTTTCACAGTGTACAGTACTGTAAGCTGCAGCGACACTTGCCTTGACAGTAATGCTGACTTCAGTGAGGGCTGTGGTGATGGTAAGCAGGGCCGAGTCCTGGCCCAGCGGCCTCAGCTCCCAAGACTGGAAGGGCATATTGGCGTAAGTCTCCTGAAGCAGAGTGAAGGCGTGGAAGGCTTCCATCTTAAAGGAGATGCTGCGGGCCTCCGCGTCGTACGACGCCTCCGTTACGCCGTCTGTTCGCCAGTGTTGGCCTACAACCAATCCAGAGATGAGGTTTGAGTCCTCTAAGCACGTTACCATGTAAATAACAGTCAGCTATGAGGAAATATAGCCACACATGAATCACTGAAACACATAAATATGTGCAAAGACACATCATATAAACTGGGGAAAGAAGAAACAGCAGCACCTATGGAAGACCAATTCCTCCGATTAAAGAAAAAACGCCATATAGTAAGTTATAATTATGAGATAGCAAGTCATAATTATGAGATAGTAAGTCATAATTATGAGATAGTAAGTCATATTTATGAGATAATAAGTCATAATTATATGTTAAGTCTTAATTACGGGATTATAAGTAAATTATGAGATAGTAAATCATAATTATAAGATAGTAAGTCATAATTATAAGATGTCAAGTCATAATTATGAGATAATGAGTCATAATTATAAGTTAAATCTTAATTACGGGATTATAAGTAAATTATGAGATAGTAAGTCATAATTATAAGACAGTAAGTCATAATTATGAGATTGTAAGTCATAATTATAAGATAGTAAGTCATAATTATAAAATGTCATGTCATAATTATGAGATAGTAAGTCATATTTATGAGATAATGAGTCATAATTATATGTTAAGTCTTAATTACGGGATTATAAGTAAATTATGAGATAGTAAGTCATAATTATAAGACAGTAAGTCATAATTATGAGATTGTAAGTCATAATTATAAGATGTTAAGTCTTAATTACGAGATTATAAATAAATTATGAGATAGTAAGTCATAATTATAAGATAGTAAGTCATATTTATGAGATAATAAGTCAATTATATGTTAAGTCTTAATTACAAGATTATAAGTCAATTATGAGAGTAAGTCATAATTATGAGATAGTAAGTCATAATTATGAGATAGTAAGTCATAATTATGAGATAGTAAGTCATAATTATATGTAAAGTCAATTATGAGATATTTAAGTAAATTATAAGAAAATAAGTCATAATTAGGAGATTATAAGTGATAATTAGGAGATAGGAGGACATAATTATGAGACAGTAAGTCAATTATCAGATAGTATGTCAGAATTATGAGATACTATATGGCCTTTTTTTTCTTAAGTGGCAGAAACAGTCTTCCATAAGAACCAAACACTGTTAGGAACTAAAAGTTTAGAGAGCAGGAGCTGGGGGACCTCGGTCCCTCGTGTCTACTATTGGTCCGCGGAATTTGTTGTCAATGAGTCAGTCATTTACAATGCCGCTTTACTGTGTCATAATTCATTTGCATAAAGTTAAGAAAACCCTGTCTTGATTTGTTGTTCGTCACTAAATCATGGCTACCAGTTGCATACTGCCATAGGAAACGTGGTGGGGGTAATGAGAACCAGGGGTCTCCATGTCTACGACACACATACAGATCTAAACCACCAGTGAACCCACACGTGTCTTCTGAGGTTACACACGCTTTCTCTCAAAACCTCCAGGAATCTCTCATCTCAGGCGGCAGCTGTGGGCTAGAGGTAAGGCGCCTTGCTCAAGGCCACTTCATCCGTGTCCTGTCGGCTGAGGGTGATTCCGTAACCTCCCACTGTCCAGAGCAGTGAATAGCTCTGAACTGACAGGACACAACTGAAGGGCTCTTGAACCGTAGGAGCCTAGCTCAAGGGTCCTGCAGTTGTGTCCTGCGGGTTCAGGCGATCAAACCGCCGACCTTCTGGTCACAAGGCTGGTTGCCTAACCTCCAGCTTCGGGATGCTTTAGATAGGACTGCCCACGGCTCTGGGCAGGAGGGCTCACTGCCCCCTAGTGTGTCTCAGTGTGTCTATGTGGACGTGTGGACTGCACAGACGGGTTAGGTCACTAGGAGTAAACAGGGTCTGTATGACTGGCTAGATATCCCTGGTCCTGGAGACCCCCTGTCTGGCACCTCTGAGCTAATGTGCATGCCGTGGGCTTCGGGGACCGGGTCTGAACACCACTGAGATGGAGCATCAGTCTATTACCGACAGGGTCCCAACGGGCCACCTGAGGTTCCTCCAGGAAGAGCACATCGCCAGGCAGCACCACAGTGACCCCTACAGGAGGAGACGGGGTATTGTTTTCATCCACCTTCCCCGAGGCCGAGCCCTGCACCTGGGAGTTTTCCGGCGGGTACGGGAAGACCTGCAGACCCTTGTCCAGCAACTGAAAGAAACAAGCACACACAGACTGACCACCCAGACCTCTACAGCCGCCTCAGGAAGCTGATGTCTGACGTTTACCTCTCTCATCTCCCAGCCCCAGACCATTTGAGATTGTGGCGGTAAGCGGAAGGCATCGAAGTAGAAGACTCCGCCCAGGGGCGTGTGCTGCTGCAGATCCACTATGTGGGCCTCGGTGCTGTCAGTCACCGGCTCTGCTATGGCGGGGGTGGAGTCAGCTTCATCTGGAGAGTATTAAGGCCTTTAAGCTGGATCCAGAAGCCACACTCCAACATCCATCATAAACATACCGCTCAGCCCTGAACGCCTGACGCTCAGTAACCTCACAAGGGTGACATTCTCTCGGAGTCGAAGCTCCTGCGGTTTCAAGCGCAGGGTATCTAATGCAGGGAAACTCTTGCTCCCTGCCAGAGGAGGCTCGCCCATGCCAGCGTTCCTAATGTGTTCTGTGAGAGAGAGGATTCCAACCTGTTCCTTCTCCAGAGGAGATGACTCCTTCCATCATGGTCTCTATCGGGCCATCTCCCTCCTGCCTTGATTTGCCCGAGGAGGTCTTCCTCTCCTCTTTCGTCGAGCGCACGCTGACGGCACTCTGAGACACATAAACACAAGCAGTAATGCATTACTGATTCGGAATAAATGGATTACTCATTCATTCATTCATTCATCTTCTAAGCCTCCTATCCCTCTGGCTCACAGAGGATGCCGGGGCCTATCCCAGGGCTCCCCGGACCCGGAGTCCCCACTGTGATGTCCCGGGGGTGTTTTAATTATGTAGACTTGTACCACAGTGGCTACACCAGGCATTGCCTTAAGCTCGTCATCTTACAGAGGAAGACAACATTCCTGGCCCGGTATTCCAAGACGACTTCGTTCAAGTTCTGCGGCAGGGCTGCAGACGTGGCTGATCGGCATGATGAACATTCAGGAGGAGTGTTCCCACATCTGGGCTGACCCTGCAAAATCCAGAGTTCAGTCCTCCTGGAAATCTGTGGGAACTACCTGGAACAACCAGTAAACTCCAGGGAAGGCTTCCACCAAATCTGGCCCATCTGACCAGTTCTTTGATGTAAGAGCGTCTGAACACTGATGTGGCTACATCCAGAAGCTTGTCCAGTCCATGCCCGATCCCGTCCCAGCTGGTAGTGGTCCAGGTGGAGGTGCTCCAGGCTTGTTAGGGAGGTCTCAGTCACAGGGGACTCGTTTCTTATCCAGTAAGGTTATATACATCTACAATACAACGCATACCCATGTACATTAGAATGGCATGCCTGTGTCTGCTGTGTCCAAAACTGATCTAGACAGGTCTAGCTCCGCCCCGTCCTTCTATGAGTCTGCCAGTTCTGTTGGTTTGTTTACATTCCCTCTCTTGCCATGTGCTTCTGTTTCGATTTTCCAGCTCCTCCTTTGCTTACCTGTGTCTAGTCTGTAGCTCCGCCCCCTCATTAGCCCCTGGTGTATATTTATAGCCCTTGTTATTACCCTTGTCTGTTTTGCTGTGTTCCTGCATTTCTTTTGATCATCCTTCTTTTCCAGTGGTCTTTTATTCCTAATCTTTCTTCCCTTTGTTCTTTCTTTGTTTTGGTTATTTTTATTTTATTGAGTTTTATTTGGTATTATAAAATAAAATGTTGTTCACTCCAAAACCACTAGTGATCTTTTTCAGAACTTCTAAACTGTAACTCTACATATTTAGGCCAGTGATGGAGAGCCTGTGTAAAAGGAACCAGTATAATAAAGGATGGGTGTCAGATCATTATGCTAATGTCGTTAAATTCACACATTTGTGACAGTTGTTTAAATTTTACATTCTTTCTGAAATTGTTTTGCTTCTAACAGTGTGAAACAAATAATAGCCTTTTGAATGTAAACCTGCTTTTTTCTAGTGCCAATTTCAATCAATTAATCAAGATTAAAAAATCAATACAGAAAAATTGTGTAACTTTGAAAAGAGTAACTGAAATCAGAGGGAATATACGAAAAAACAGGAATGAGAAAATATAGTGATAAAAACAGAAAACAAACCCAAAAATACCAGTAAATTATTAACAAAGAAATAAAAAGTAAACAATAACAATAAAAAAAACTAATATTAAAACCTAAAACTAAAAAAAAAAACTAAAAAAAAAAAAAAACTAAAACCAAATTTAAAAACTAACACTAATACTAAAAATAAATAGGCAAAGTAAAAATTAAAATTAATATAAAAAACTAAAATAAAAAAAAAAGTTAAAATTGTGACTTTAAAAAAGTCACAACCAAAATTGAAAGCTAAAACTAAAATTAAAAAGTGAAATTAAACACTAAAACCAAAATTAAAACTAAAGTAAAACTAAGCTTAAACTTAGTAAAACTATATTAAAAAGTAAAACCAAAATACAAACTAAAATAAAAAATAAATACTAAAACCAAATTTAAAAACTAACACTAATACTAAAAATATAAAAGGCAAAGTAAAAATTAAAATTAATATAAAAAACTCAAATAAAAAAATAAAGTTAAAATTGAACGTCAAAAGTAATAGGTGACTATACAAAAAACTAAAATGAAAAAAATAATAAAAACTAAAATTTTAAAACTAAAGTATTAAGCTACTAAAGGTAAATATTAAAAGGCAAAACTAAAAAATTAAAATCAAACTACTAAAAGTTAAAAATTGAACTAAAAAAAAATGTAAAAAACTAAAGTAAAACTAAAAGCAAAACTAAAATTAAAAAACTACAACCAAAGTTAAAAGCTAAAACTACATGAAAAAGTAAAAATAAAAACTAAAATAAAAACTAAAACCAAATATAAAAACTACACTAATACTAAAAATAAAAAAGTAAAAATGTCAATTAATATAAAAAACTTAAATAAAAAAATAAAGTTAAAATTAAAAGTCACAACCATAGTTAAAAGCTAAGGCTATAATAAAAAGTAAAATTAAAAACTGAAACAAAAAAATTACATTTTTTTATTAAATGATATTTAATATTTATTAATATTAAACCTGAAAACATATTAAAGCCACACTGCCCACCTTCTTGCCTTCCGATTTGAGTGACCGGAGATCATCCTCCACTTCCTGTGTATTCCCCTTCTCCTCCTCCTCCTCTTTATCCTCCACTACTTTGGGGGTCTCTGCCAAGGTGGTCTCTGCATTCTCTTCCTCCTTGGCAGGCTTCCTCCTCTGGGCTTGAGTGCGGCGACTCAGGTGGGACAGGTGGTCATAGCGCGTGTGCAGGATCCGCACACCGATATCGCTTGTGGCCAGCGGCTTGGGCAGCTCGAAGCCCAGCCCCACCTCCTTGAACAGGTAGCCCTTAAACCTGCATTAGTACAGAGACACTACACGGTTTAAACAACATACCTGCTAACCCAGGATCCCTAACCAGCAGGAACTTCCTCCATCACAGAGCTCCACCAGCAGTGTTTGAGCTCCCCCTGGCTGTACCACTGAAGAGTCGTTAAAGGCACTTAGTGTTCTGTGTACTCTGTAAAACAGCGGCTGATTTAACCTTTAAAGATCATTTTAAAGCTTAACGTGTGGTACAACCATCTAACCCTTCACCCTGACCTCAGAAGGTTGTTGGAGACCCAGCAATGCCACAGATTTCCATAAGGGGGCGCTCAAGAGGTGAAAATGCCTGGTGGTACTGGGTGATGGAGAAAGTCCCAGTCAGTGAGAAAACTAAATTAGAAAAAAATATATATTTATTTTATTTATTTGAGAAGCAAAAGCTGAGTCAAGATCATACTGATAAGGATCTGATGACCAGTAGTAGATCATTCACGCAAGGCCCCAGAACACACAATCTTCCCCAAACCGAATTCTCTCTTAGGAAGTGGACCGAAACACACTTCCACATCTCGGATGCAATTACACAGTTCCACCAGAGAGGTCTCCAAATCCCCAAACCTTACGTAGTGCAGCTTTACATCAAATGTTGGTGACTATTACATTCTGAAGATGTTGAATAATGTTGATATTATCGGCTGGCAGAATTTGTAGCTCTTCAAAAGTGGGTCTTATATTGCATGCAGTTCCACTGTTCTACCAGAGGGGTCTCCAAATCCACCAAACCGAACACAGTGCAGCTTTAATTTCAGCAGACATTTTTTACAGCGTGTAAATATGAGCTTCGTTTGTATGAATGCAGATTAGCTTATGTTATCTTTACCCTAAAGCATTACCCCTCCTCCACCACACTTTACAGTCATCACAATGCAGAACATCCACTGTCACGGCGTCTAGACTGCCAGATTAGACTGCCAGATAGTGAACCGTGATTGGTCACTCCGCAGAACATGTGTGCACTGCTCCAGAGTCCAGTGGTGGAACTTTACACCACTCTGACATTCGCCATTGTTCTTGGTGAGGTAAGGCTTGTGTGCAGCTGCTCAACGTAAATTCAATATTAATAGTCCATACTGATACCTATAGAACACTGAGTGTATGTCATGGAGTGTATGTAATAAGGATGTGGAAGTGGAGGATGAGCTCCGGTGACTCAAATCGGTGTTCCATAATTAGGCAGTGTGGCTTTAAACAGAGCTAGCTTTTTAATCTTTTTTTTAGTTTTAAAGAATTATTATGGCTTTACCCTATGCTTTTACCTGGTTGTAGTATTCATTGAAGGCTTTTAGTTTTTTTTTTAGTTTAAATTTTTGGTTTTAGCGGGTTTCCCTTACTTTTTACCAGCCCCAGCTTTTAATTTTTTAAAAGCTTTTGGTTGTGGCTTTTAGTTTTTGTTTTCATTTTAGCTTTTAATTTTAACTTTTTATTTTAGTTTTTAATATTAAGTTTTTACTTTGACTTTTTTATTTTTAAATTTTTAAATATTTATTTTTTCATTTTAGTTTTTATTTTAATTTAATTTTTTCATTTTAGTTACCCTGTTTTTTTATTATTATTGTTTACTATTTTTTATTATCATTGTTATTATTGTTTATTATTACAATTGCCACCACTGCGACTAGATCTAGGCATTCCCATTGCAGACTCACTTTGTCCGCGCTGATGCTACCCTGCAACGGACTTTTCAGTTAATTATCTAGTTCGGACCACCAGGCGGATGATCAGAATAATCAGGATTAGCTCGTTAATGTTACTCTCCACACTTTCAACCTCTAGTTCGGACCAGAGGAGGATGTGGAAGTGGAGGATGAGCAGGAAGGTGGGCAGTGTGGCTTTAACATGTGTTCAGTTTTAATAATATTTTAGTTTTAAAGAATTATTAATTTTTAAGTTTTTAATTTAACTTTTTAATACAGTTTTCGCTTTTAACTTTGGTTGTAGTATTCAATTTTAGTTTTGCTTTTAGTTTTTATTTTAGTTTAAATTTTGGTTTTAGTGTTTAATTTTACTTTTTAATATAAGTTTCAGCTTTTAATTTTTAAAAGCTTTTGGTTGTGGCTTTTAGTTTTTGTTTTCATTGTAGCTTTTTATTTTAACTTTTTATTTTAGTTTTTAATATTAATTAAGGTTTTTACTTTGACTTTTTTTTTTTTAATTTGGTTTTAGTTTTTATTTATTTTAGTTTTAGTTTTTAATTTTAGTAACCCTGTTTTTTTATTTTTCATATTTTAGTTTTTAATTTTAGTAACCCTGCTTTTTTTATTTTTCATATTTTAGTTTTTAATTTTAGTAACCCTGCTTTTTTTATTATTATTGTTTAATATTTTTTATTATCATTGTTATTATTATTATTGTTGTTCATTATTACTATTGTCTGTTAATCACTGATAGAGGACCATGGGTCGGGGGGACCCATCCTCCTCTGGTCCCAACTAGAGTTTGAAAGTGTTCAAAGTAACATCAACGAAGTATCTGATTATTCTGATCTAGTCGCCGTGGTGACAATTATCATTGTTATTATCGTGTGAGTCTGGTTCCACTCAAGGTTTCTTCCTCCAACGTGAGGGAGTTTTTCCTGGCCACTGTCGCCTCCGGCTTGCTCACCGGGGGGCTTCCTTTCCCCTCCGTTATGAATTAGTATTGATAAAATAAATAAATAAATTGATAAATAAATTTGATTTGATTGGATTATGGATACACAGACAGGTTAAAACTTCCGGAGCATATAAAAGGGGAAGGGGACGGAGATAAAGTCCTGCCCGGGGGTATAAATGAAAACTCAAGACGCACCAACCTCGGGTTCTTGTTGAGGTTAGCCCACACGCACAGGGTGACATTGTCATCTTGCACTACTGTCTGCATGTTACCGGTCTCGATGTCCGAACAGGCCTTAGCACACTGGGGGACAGAAACACAGAACAACCAGCTATCAGACATCACTTCATGGATCCGCCGTCATACTGTGTGGTTGACTGACAGTCTGATCTTTACCTTCAGTATCTCCTCAGTGGCCTGCTGGTGTTTGGCATGGATGAGACCCTGCAGGGAGAGAAGGGTGTCCTGATACACCTGAGCCAGAGCAGGCTCGGGGTCCTCCTTCAGAAGAAGGTCCAGTTCATCTGTCAGCTAAACATGGAGATCCATCACTCAAGTGAGAAGAACACAGGCTTCCTCTCTAAGCCTAAGCCTTGTCTGAAAATGTATTGATGCACAGAGAGGTCAAATAGACCCCCTAGTTCGTTTATCCTCTGAACTAGAGAGGACCCCCCCCATAGCTCACCTCATCACAAATGCTATTCGCATGCACTGTCCACTCACCATCAAAAGAACAGTCCCACAAACAGCTCCACCCAGAAGGAATCAACCAACAGGAGTGAAACCTGGCGGGTAGGTTTGACATCGTGAGACATGCTAATGATGCTAACGTAGCTCCATGCTAGGTCGCACATGTGCTGTCAGCAAGGACGGGCCTTATCTCTGTACCTGACCGACCCAACAGCCACGACTGTGGAGTGGTCTTGCTAGACGGCTGCGCGATGCAGGACTACACTGACCCAATGTCCAACGAACCCGTGTGTGGAGGCACCGTGGGCAGCACCAAGATGAACGGTTTGTCGTCACACGTGCAGAAGATCTGGTGTCCCTCCACCTCCACCCCTACCGCACCATCTGCAGGAACTGTGTGAGGATGTTCAAGCTGCATGGGATGGATTATCACAGTACTCCATCAGGATCCTCTACAGCTCCATACCGAGACGTCTGGCGTGTGGGGTTAGCGAACACGGCGGCCCGACGCCATACTGAGAGACAGACTTCTGTATGTGTAGCTCAATAAATATTGATCATATCAGTCTAAACTTATCATCAGTTATTGATCCTGGTCACCTTTATCCTCCTTCCCAACCGCACCGCACTCCCACACCTCCTCCTGGGTGCAGCGGTTCTTTTGACAGTGAGTGACAGTGAGTAATACTAGGTGCCAAGAAGCATTATGCAAATTCAAGCACGTTAGGAGATCCCCACTAGCTTCATTCCATGTTAGAAGCTTTGGGAGAAGTACAGGTAAACAGGTAAAGGGCTGGAGAGCTTACCCGCAGGGCCACGGCACACTGCTGCAGGAGGGGCCGGATTTGGACCTCTGGGTTCTCCTTCCACAGACTGATGAAGGCATTGATCTCGGGCTGCACAGCAGGGTTTGGACTGCCATCACAAAGCATGTACCGCTCCCACTGTGGAGAGCAGAGTTACCTTGTAGGACTGAGAGCACAACATGCCTTACCTCACCGAGCACAATGCCCAACGTCAGACTGGTGCCGCCACTGGACTCTGGAGCAGTGCACACGTGTTCTGTGGAGTGACCGATCACGGTTCGCCTCCTGGAAGTTAAATGGATGGTCTGGAGAACGCCAGGAGAACGTTACCTGCCTGGCTGCACTGTGCTGAGTTTGGTAGAGGAGGGGTAATGCTATGGGGTTCTTTTTCAGGGGATGGCCTAGAACCTCTTAGTTCCCTGAGATTGGATTGGGCATGGACCGGACAAGTTCCTGATGTAGCCACATCAGTGTTCAGTTCCTCCTACATCAAAGAACTGGTCAGGTTGTCCAGATTTGGTGGAGGCCTTCCCTGGCACAGTTCCAAGGAGAATTCCCTGTAAACTGGGATTGTATCCACTGCTGGTAGACCCGTATGACCGTACGCTTCCACACACCTGCAGACCCAGCTACTTCCTTCACACTATGGTCTTTGGCCACGCCCACATGCAGTCACTCTGTTAGCCAATCAGTAACATCTGCTCTGGAGCTTTTTCCACACATGGAATGAGACATTCCCTGCACTGTAGCACCTCTTCCCAATCTATGGATCCCGTCACTCACACCCCACAGGGGTTTATAGCCCCATCATCCTCGTGCAGCGCCACCTGCAGGAGCCTGAAGTTACTACCACCTTAAACAGGCAAGGTGAGCTCATCTTGAGTACCAAACCCAAGAAGCTACATTGGGAATCGGACCGTGTCTCGGGCTAATGTCTGCAACCTGTGGGATAGCCTTTCATTCTTTCACGGATGGACAGATGGACAGTACCTTGGCTTTCTCCTTGGATGTGGCCTCCCATGTGTTGACAGCATTCTGGTTCTCCACCAGCATGAAGCGCAGCTCGTTCAGCTCATCTTCCCGGCGCTCCTGGTCCTGTTACAGAGGCATGGTGGGAGTCAGTTTATCCGGACAGTCTGCTCAGACCAGTCTAGCACTCTGGAATCCTACGCTGCTGCAAAAGGAGTCTTGAAGGAACGTCTCTGACCTTTAACTCGAGCCTCTGTCGCTCCTCTTCTTCCTTTTGTTCCCTCTCCAGCCTCTCCTGCTGTTCTCGCTCGGCGACGAGACGAGCCTCCTCTGCCAGGGGGATAAAGGAGTGGCGGATATCACATAGACAAGCGTCCAGTCATGCCATCACTTCCGCACCTGCATGTCTGAACATGGTGGCCTGGACACGGTCTTACCTTCCTCCTTTAGTCTCCGCTCCTCTTCTTCTTTCTGCAGACGCTCCTTCTCAGCCTTGCTGAGTCTGCCTCCCTTCTTCTTGGCCGACTTGATTGGCATGACCGTGCGGAGTCATGAGAGAGGCGGTGTTAGGATACAGGACAAAAGGTTCGGTATGCTTCACAGTGACAGCTCAACCCTCTGAACAGCAGCTCAGCGATGAACAGCTGGCCTAGTCCTACCTCCTAACTAGCTTCCCACTAGCCCTCGTACCTTTGCATCCTTCTGAGGCTGATTCTGGGAGAGACGAGGAGGAGAGGAGGAGTAGGGAGGTTGGGGACTGTTAACTAGCTTACCTAGAAATGAGCAATCCCTGCTGTAAAGGGGAAGCCCACCCGTTTTCTAAATTTCAGCATCATGATACGGTGGAGAGTCGTTTTTATAGAGGTCTGGATCCAGTCCCATTAATATCTAACCAATATACTGACTATACTGAGGCCACACATTAATATACTGAGGCCACACATTAATATACTGAGGCCACACATTAATATACTGAGGCCACACATTAATATACAGAGGCCACACATTAATATACTGAGGCCACACATTAATATACTGAGGCCACACATTAATATACAGAGGCCACACATTAATATACAGAGGCCACACATTAATACACTGAGGCCACACATTAATATACAGAGGCCACACATTAATACACTGAGGCCACACATTAATATACTGAGGCCACAATTACTAAGTAGAGGCCGTACATTTATACGCTGGGGTTTACTCAGTTTATATTGAGTTAAAATGTTAGGTAGTGTTGTACAGTGTTAGGTAATGTTATAGTGTTGACTGTGTTATACAGTATTATACAGTGTTAGGTGGTGTTATACAGTGTTAGGTAGTGTTATACAGTGTTAGGTGGTGTTATACAGTGTTAGGTAGTGTTATACAGTGTTAGGTAGTGTTATACAGTGAGTAGTATACAATGTTATATAGTGTTAGGTGGTGTTATACAGTGTTAGGAAGTGTTCTAAAGTGTTATACAGTGTTAGGTAGTGTTATACAGTGAGTAGTATACAATGTTATATAGTGTTAGGTGGTGTTATACAGTGTTAGGAAGTGTTATAAAGTGTTATACAGTGTTATGTAGTGTTACACAGTGTTATGTAGTGTTACACAGTGTTAGGTATTGTTATACAGTGTTAGGTAGTGTTATACAGTGATAAGTAATGATATACAGTGTTAAGTAATGATATACTGTACAGTGTTATACAGTGTTAGGTAGTGATATATAGTGTTATACAGTGTTATGTAGTGTTACACAGTGTTAGGTAGTGTTAGGAAGTCTTATACAGTGATATACAGTGTTATGTATTGTTATACAGTGTTAGGTAGTGTTATACAGTGTTAGGTAGTGTTATACAGTGTTATGTATTGTTATACAGTGTTAGGTAGTGTTATACAGTGTTAGGTAGTGTTATACAGTGTTAGGTAGTGTTATACAGTGTTAGGTAGTATTATACAGAGATGTTACTCAGTAGTAAACAGACTAACGTGTTGTGAGAAGCTAAGCTATGCTAAGCTAATCCGGTATCGGAAGATGCTCCGTGGCTCCGTATTAAGAGTGAGCTCTTATTCGACTCTGCTGATCTCCTACAGGTGTGCGGATGTTAAGGTGAACATTATCAGTTACCTTTATAACCTCCCTAACACGGTTACCTTCAGTTCAGCTGTACTCACCATCTTCACCACGAACACGCCGCTGTTTGGCGTCCGGTTACCATGGGGACCATACACGCTCACTGCACTGCCCTCTGGTGGTCAGTGCAGAGACTGCAGCGCGACTGACCGCAGTACCACCTGTGCACACGAGATGGCGCTGCCTGACAGTGTATGTGCAGCGTGGTGGTGAGCGGCAGGTGAGTCGTGGCTGGTGGGGTTTTTACAGGCCCTGTTTGTTAATGATGGCCATCACTGCTTGCACCGTATACCTGGACATTAAAGTAATTACAGTTCTACAGAGCACACGGTTCTAAAGACTCAGGGACGGATTTTAAAAGCATGGAACAGGAATCTGTAGATCCTGGTCATGACTGGTATACACAGTGAAGTCTTTTCAGCCTTGGCTGCTGCACCATAAGCATAATTTCTGCTTTAAAGGGCTCTTAAACCAGTGTTCTGCTATCCAAATGCTACTCTGTCTCTACAACTGGACATGTCCTCCAGTAGAACCAACAGTTTACAGAGTTTATACTGTACTGAATCTAGAAGTACTGAATCTGTGGTCCACTTCAGTCCATCATGTGGTTCCTGAAGGCCACAGTCAGAGCCCATTAAAAAGCAACGCCTGCATTCTTTGGCCTGTCATCATGAAAGATCAATCATCAATGCTTGTAACGGACATTCACTTGCGCTTCAGTTTGCAGGTTCCAGATATATGATCAGAAACACCTCAAAGGACAAGAAATCGCCCACACTGTGCACCCATGGGTTGCAACCACCTCGGCTACCATGGCAACAGCCTGGCAACACCTAATTAAAAGCCTGGAATACCATAGCAACATATAGACCACCTTAACAACTACGTGGAATACTTTAGGAAATGCCTAGCAACACTTTAGCAACCACCTGAAATTAGCAACAGAAAGCCAACCATCTTGCCAAGTATCTGGCATACCATTGCAACAGGATAGCAACACGCTAGCAACTATGTGGGATACCATAACAATGGCCTAGCAACACTTTGGCAACTACTTGGAAAAATACATCAACAAACTAGTAACACCTTAGCAACCACCAGGGATACCATAGAAAAGGACAGCAACACCTTAACAACCACCTGGAATTCCATAGTAGCAGATAGCAACACCTTAACAACCACCTGGAATTCCATAGTAACAGTTAGCAACACCTTAGCAAGCACATGGAAATCCACTGCAACAGTTAACAACAGCTTCACAATCGTCTGGAATTCCATTGTAACAGTTAGCAACATCCTAATAATCACATGGAATTCCATAGTAACAGTTAGCAACATCTAAGATACCACCTGAAATTCCATAGTAACAGTTAGCAACATCTAAACTACCACCTGGAATTCCATAGTAACAGTTAGCAACATCTAATCTACCACATGGAATTCCATAGTAACAGTTAGCAACATCTAATCTACCACATGGAATTCCACAGTAACAGTTAGCAACATCTAATCTTCCACCTGGAATTCCATAGTAACAGTTAGCAACATCCAATCTACCACCTGTAATTCCATAGTAACAGTTAGCAACATCCAATCTACCACCTGGAATTCCATAGTAACAGTTAGCAACATCTAAGATACCACCTGGAATTCCATAGTGACAGTTAGCAACATCTAAGCTACCACCTGGAATTCCATAGTAACAGTTAGCAACATCTAATCTACCACCTGGAATTCCATAGTAACAGTTAGCAACATCCAATCTACCACCTGGAATTCCATAGTAACAGTTAGCAACATCTAAGCTACCACCTGTAATTCCATAGTAACAGTCAGCAACATCCAATCTACCACCTGGAATTCCATAGTAACAGTTAGCAACATCCAATCTACCACCTGGAATTCCATAGTAACAGTTAGCAACATCTAAGCTACCACCTGTAATTCCATAGTAACAGTCAGCAACATCCAATCTACCACCTGGAATTCCATAGTGACAGTTAGCAACATCTAAGCTACCACCTGGAATTCCATAGTAACAGTCAGCAACATCCAATCTACCACCTGGAATTCCATAGTAACAGTTAGCAACATCCAATCTACCACCTGGAATTCCATAGTAACAGTTAGCAACATCTAAGATACCACCTGGAATTCCATAGTAACAGTTAGCAACATCTAATCTACCACCTGGAATTCCATAGTAACAGTTAGCAACATCCAATCTACCACCTGGAATTCCATATTAACAGTTAGCAACATCTAATCTACCACCTGGAATTACACAGTAACAGTTAGCAACATCCAATCTACCACCTGGAATTCCAAAGTAACAGTTAGCAACATCTAAGATACCATCTGGAATTTCATAGTAACAGTTATAACATCTAATCTACCACCTGGAATTCCATAGTAACAGTTAGCAACATCTAATCTACCACCTGGAATTCCCTAGTAACAGTAAGCAACATCTAATCTACCACCTGGAATTCCATAGTAACAGTTAGCAACATCTAATCTACCACCTGGAATTCCATAGTAACAGATTGCAACATAAGGAATTCCAGCTTCTTAAAAACGACCTGCGATTTCAAATCCAGCGGACAGCAGCACCGTAACCATGACCTCCCTGAGGCATTATGGGCTGGATTCTGTCAAACCGTTAGACCTTAAAGTTCCACCAGCATTCCTGTTCTAGATAGTGTGTGTTTTCCAGAAACCTTGTGGAGTTCTCCATAAACTCGGAGCACCTTCCCGGGTGACACCCTTGCCTTGAGAAAAGGGAGGAGAGAAATCCGAGCTCGACCTGAACGAGGCTGGGTTCGGAACAGGCCGGGATCGGATCACGTTTTTAAAGCAGCAGCAGTTTATTGATTTATATAGGGCTGTAATTGCTTCAGCGGGTTCTGGATGACTCCCCCGTAATTGAGGGCTGGCAGAGCGTGGCTGCTTGGACACAGCTGGTGCCAGGCAGCGGGGTAGAGAGAGGCACCCCACCCACTCACCTCGTGCCAGGCAGCCAGGAGAGGATCCCCGATTCCATCCCCAACCTCAGCGTGCGAGCTTAACTCCCAGGGCTTCTTAATGATTTAGCTTGAAGGCCGGATCGTAGAGGGGGCTCGCTGTTTACAAACGGACTCGCTGACGTAGTATGTAAACACAGTCGGGAGTTTCACATGTAGCATTCCTTCCAGCCTGTAACAGCATGTAACACCTCCACCAGCACCAACAACAGCTCTGACTGGATCGGGCATGGACTGGACAAGGTTCTGGATGTAGCCACATCAGTGTTCAGACACTCCTACATCAAAGAACCAGTCAGATGGTCCAGATTTGGTGGATGTCTTCCCTGGCCCAACTCTGAGGAGAATTCCCTGTAGACTGGGATTTTATCCACTGCTGGTAGACCCGTATGACCCAACAGTCCCGATTACAGACATCCAGCGAGCAGTGGAGTCCTCCATGAGTCATCCTGTTAGTGCGGCACCATCGGCAGACGGCTGCACCACGCAGGACTACATGCACACAGACCGTTACCACGACTGTCCTTAACACCACGTCACCGTCACCAAACACTGCAGTGGTGTCGTACCAGACTGTCATGGAGGGACTCCGAACGGCAGCGGGTCATCTTCAGTGACGAGTCCCGCTTTAGTCTTGGTGGAGACGCCCAACGAATCCGTGTGTGGAGGCACCGTGGTCAGCACCAAGATGAACGGTGTGTCGTCACACGTCCAGAAGACCTGGTGTCACTCCACCTCCACCCCTACCGCACCATCTGCAGGAACTGTGTGAGGATGTTCAAGCTGCATGGGATGGATTATCACAGGACTCCATTAGGAACCTCTACAGCTCCATACCGAGACGTCTGGCGTGTTGGGTTAGCGAACAAGGCGGCCCAACGCCATACTGAGAGACAGACTTCTGTATGTGTAGCTCAATAAATATTGATCATATCAGTCTACATCTATCATCAGTTATTGATCCTGGTCACCTTTACCTTCCTTCCCAACACCACCGCACTCCCACACCTCCTCCTGGGTGCAGCTGGTCTGTTGATGATGCTGTTTCTACAGAACTGAATGAGCCAGCCTTCTGGTTTTAGGTAGCCAGTCAGAACAGAGATCATTTACATGTATCTTAAAGGCACAGTAAGGCGGTTTAAGTCTAAGGGATTAGGAGGGTCTGGAAAACGGGCCGGCGGGCCCTTACTTGCATCCTTAGCGTTTTTGGATTAGGGAGTCTTCTTTGAGACAATAGCCTACAGTTTAGCACAGATGCCAGAAATCACAGCCTGAAGAGTCAATGTTTAGTCAACACTAGATCCTGGCAACGCCATTTCTCGTAGCTTTGCTCCCCGGTTCGAGCATTAGGAGTGTTTCCTGGTTCAGCTACGGGCTTAAGATGAAGCTCCTGACCTGAAGACTAAGCTCAAAGGCTCAGAGCCGATTCTTAGAGTTGGTAGCGATTACATGACACTGACTCATGTGGTTATTATTAAAGAATGGAAAACTGTATTTACACCGGCATTGCTACATGCACCCACCGGCCACTTCACTTCAGCTCCACTGACCATACAGGACACTCTGTAGGTGTACAGGTCCAGACTGTAGTCCATCTGTTTCTCTGTGTACTGTATTACCCTGTTCTTCAATGGTCAGGACCCCCACAGGACCACCACAGAGCAGGTACTATGTGGGTGGTGGATCATTCCCAGCACTGCAGGGACACTGACGTGGTGGTGGTGTGTTAGTGTGGGTGGTGCTGGTGTGAGTGGATCAGACACAGCAGTGCTGCTGGAGTGTTGAGACACTGTGTCCACTCACTGTCCACTCTATTAGACACTCCTACCTTGCTGGTCCACCTTGTAGATGGACAGTCAGAGACGATAGCTCATCTGCTGCTGCACAGTGCAGTGTTGGTCATCCTCGAGCCCTTCAGCAGTAGGCACAAGATGCTGCCCACAGGACGCTGTCCACAGGATGCCGCCCACAGGACATGGCCCACAGTACGCTGCCCACAGGACGCTACCCACAGGACGCTGCCCACAGGACATGGCCCACAGGACATGGCCCAGAGGACATGGCCCACAGGATGCTGCCCACAGTACGCTGCCAACAGGACGCTGCCCACAGGACACTGCCCACGGGACGCTGCCCACAGGACGCTGCCTACAGGATAGTTTCAGTTGGTGGACAATTCTTCAAAGTCCAGCAGTGACATTGAGGTGTCCAGCAGCACTGCTGTATCTGATCCACTCACACCAGCACCACCCACACTATCACACCACCACCACGTCAGTGTCACCGCAGTGCTGAGAATGATCCACCACCCACTTCATCCCTGCTCTGTGGTGGACTATGTGGAGATATTAGCGTTCCAGGCTATAGATTAGGAATGTCAGCACTTTTCATTCCCAGGGAGCCCAGCTGTCAGCGGTACCTGGTTCCATCTTTAAACCAGGCTGACGTCACTTCCTGTTCACCAGCTTCTTAATCCAATGTTCCGTCCCAATGTTCTTAAATGCCATAACCTGCGCAGATGCTAGAATGTAACAGCAGCACCATTTAAGGTGGAACGGAACATTCACAACACAAGCTGGAGAACAGTAACGCCAGCTCCCACATCTTTAACAGAATCCCGGACGACTTTAATCCCGCAGTCTCCACATTTCACTCCGGACAGTTTCTCTGGACAACGTGAAGCAGCTGCACCCAGCTTTTGTCCCTTAAAGAGAGGAGCAGCTCCACCTTTATTAGCATCACAACCCCAACAGCTTGTTTCATTCTAGGGTCAAGTCACAGGGTGTAAATGGGCGTGTAAAACCACATCTGGGAAAACAGATGAAGATGCTGAATAAACAGTTTACCTAAATCCATTCGGTCCATAAACAGAAACCTCACCATCAGCCCGTTTGGTTCTAAGGGATCAGGAGAGTTGGGAAAATGGTCATGTGGAGTCCGCCCTTCCCGTGACCTTACACAGTCTGGGCAGAGTCCCTGGGGCACACTGCCCATCCCCATGTGGTCTCGCTGCAGTGGAGGCTTGGTACTGTCTGCTGTCCAACGTCTTAGCAACAAGGGTCCCTTGAGACTGAGCACTGCTTCCTCTTCCCCAGAAGGGGGCATGTGTGCACCTCGCATGGTCACACCTTCCAAGCGTCCATGAGCCAGTAGCGAGTCACTGCCATTCACTGATGGGTCCTTTGGGGAACCCAAAGTGGCTTCGGTTCAGAGATCTTCAGTGAGTGTTGTGGTGGAAACTGAACAAGCCATGCGGCTTTTGTGATTACAGGCTAGCCGAGGCGCATGCCTTGAAGTTGTTGGATCATGTGATCAAATGCTCACTGTAATGTTCGCTGGTTTCCTTGCAGGTTGTTACAGGTGCAGCCCCTTTTCACATTTCCCCTGATTAAAGTCTTTCCGGTTTCAGGCGGTGATTATTTACCTACTGATTGATTTTGGCCCTCGGCTGTTACAGTAGACTCTGTTACATTCATATCCATAACCGAAGCCGACTCGGCATCTTTAAACATTTAGCGTTATGATTCACCAAACTGGGATCCACAATCGCTCTTTGTGTTCTGGATGTAACTCCCGCACAGCGGATGATGGCTTTCCAGTTAAGCTTCATTAGGATGAATCAGAACTGATTCATTTGGCCACTCTTCTAATGCGGAAAGCTAGCACCATCATCAATCAGGAGCAGACGTGTAAGATTCAGAGCGGGCTCCTGGCTCCGCTGAGTTGTGTGCCCGCTGTAGTGAAGCAGGGTGACCCCGCAGTAGAGGGGGAAAGGCTGGATATCAATAACAAGCAAACCTGTCACGCACCAGCCTTGCTGCCATATGACCCCGTACTGACCCAACAGCCATGACTGTGGACATCCAGTGAGCAGTGCTGTCATCCTGTTAGTGCAGCACCATCGGCAGACGGCTGCACCACGCAGGACTACATGCACACAGACCGTTACCACGACTGTCCTTAACACCACGTCACCGTCACCAAAGACTGCAGTGGTGTCGTACCAGACTGTCATGGAGTGACTCAGAATGGCAGCGGGTCATCTTCAGTGACGAGTCCCGCTTTAGTCTTGGTGGAGACACCCAACAAACCATCTCTACCGCACCATCTGCAGGAACTGTGTGAGGATATTCAAGCTGCAGGGCAACACCGTCTACATCTTTATTTCACAAGCTACATGAGGAAAAGAATTTGTCAGCTTGTGGTTATAAGGTGGTAGTACCTTCAGGCTCCTGCAGATGGCGCTGAGACCTGTCAAACCTCGCAAGGTTGTCTTCCAGCTGGGCTCACTAACCGCTGTCTGCGCAGTCTGTGTAAAGCTCTGTTCTCGCCACTGGGTTCCCTGCAGTCCACTAGAGAACGATCTCACTTCTGACACCACTGTGGCATCACGAGACAGTTCAGGTGAACCCAATGCCTTAGAAGCTCTTTTGCTGAACATGGGAGCAGTGGACATGAGGCAGGTCATCAAC
>JAMWET010007353.1:0-80000 GCA_024036415.1 Prochilodus magdalenae | reverse complement strand
GTGCAGGCGGGGCCCGAGACGCTGTGTGGGGCGGAGCTAGTGGACACGCTGCAGTTTGTGTGTGGAGACAGAGGCTTTTATTTCAGTAAGTGCACTTTTTATTTATTCATAAAGCTTTCGCTGCTCCTTCTCCCCCTCACCCGTCTCTCCTCCTCACTTACCCCTCTCCCTACCCAAAGCACTAATGGGAGCCTCATAAATAAATTCCTCTTCTTCCACTTACTTTCCAAACTGCTTCCTCTTCCCTTCATGTGCCCTGCTGGACTTTCGGTATCTATGCTATTGAAATGCTGGAATGGAGATTATCCGGCAGCCGTCCTCATACAGGGGGCACCAAGCCTCCTCCTGGGGAGCTACTAGCCCTGCAACGTTTGGTACCAACCAATCCAGGCTTTCTTGGGCATGTGTGGAAGACTGAGGTTAGGAGCTAGACCCTACAGGGTGGTAGACCTCCAGGGGACCAGCCCTGCTAGATCTGGCTTCCTGCAGACTTTAGCTCCAACCCTAATGGCCGAAGGAGTGTTAGGTTTGGGCCGGAGGTGAAGATCTTCAGGTAGCCGGTGGTTCAATGGTTCTTCTATGGCTGTGGTCCTTCTAATGAAGACCTACGTTCCTGGAGGGTTAGGGACCAGCCTACAGCTAACATACTGCCATTTCACTGACCGCACCTGGTGCAGCCATTCGAGAACTTCTGTAGAACTTCATTAGCACAGGTATCGGTTTACGGTAGATTTTCAGAACCATGGTTGGTGGCCATCACGCCAAAGAACCCTTTCTGGTGAGCAGGTGGGACAGTTTGTGGTCAGAATCTAACTCTGCAGATACCTGGACTACCATAACCAGGCTTGGTGACCACTCCTCAATGCCATCCTTCCAAAACAAGCCTTTTGGGCGTCTCGAGAATGTCACCAACCTCTTCCTGGGGGTCAAGGTTTAGCCTTGCTCACTCTGCGCTTATGTGTCAATTAATCAAATCATAGTAAGGGCATCTGATCCAGCCATTTGTAGAACCTAGAGCAGGTGTGGCAGTTTGCAGGACTCCACAGAATGGTAGATTTCCAGAACCAGGGTTGGTGACCACACCTCAACACCATCACTCCAAAGAACCCTTTCTGGTGCCTTGAGAATGTCACCAACCTCCTTCTGGAGACCTGCTCTGCAGATTTTAAGACCAACCTACATCAAACATGCTGCCACCAGCCTACCTCGCTCTAAAGCATCAATCCATCCAGTTGGATTCAGTCATTTGAGTGTTCCTGAAGAACTCGAATAGCTGGAGCAGGTGGGACAGTTTGTGGTCAGAAACTAACTCTACAGATACCTGCACCATCATAACCAGGCTTGGTGACCACTCCTCAATGCCATCCTTCCAAAACAACGCTTTTGGGCATCTCGAGAATGTCACCAACCTCTTCCTGGGGGTCAACCTTTAGCCTTACTCACTTGGCGCTTATGCGCCAATTAATCAAGTCATAGTAAGGGCATCTGATCCAGCCATTTGAGAACTTCTGAAGAATCTAGAGCAGGTGTGGCAGTTTGTAGGACTCTACAGAATGGCAGATCTCCAGAACCAGGGTTGGTGACATTCTCCATGTGCCAGGTCACCAATCCTGGTTCTGGAGATCTACCATTCTGGTATGAGTCTAGCTTGCATCGAACATGCTGCCCCACCATCATCACCAACTTCTGAAGAACCTAATTAGTTGGATAATGTATCTCAGATTTATGGTTCGAAGAGTTGACGCTCAAAGCCATCACTCCAAGGTACCACTTTAAGGCACCTGTAGAGTGTCACCAGACTCATCCTGGAGCTCAGTTCCAACCAGCATCTCATAATATTGTAGGGTCGGTGACCACCACCCTTTCCAAAGAACCCTCTTCCCACCTGGAGAAGTCACCAACCTCTTCTTCAGATCTACCTTTCTGGTTCAGGTCCAGCTTTCATCTAACATGTTATCCTCCAATCATCATCAAGAGCTTCTAAAATATTTAATAAGCTGGAGCAGATGTGTGGAATTAGGCTCAGTAGAACGGTAGATCTCCAGGTCCGGCGTTGGTGACCACTCTTTCATGATATCAAACCCGTTTGGGCACCTGGAGAGTGTCACCAGCCTCATCCTGGAGTTCAGTTCCAACCAGCATCTAAGATGCAGCCACCTTATCTAACTCTGAATGCAGTTGATTAAGTCAGTCAAGAACTTCTAAGGAACGTCATTAGCTGGGGCAGAGGGAACAGCTGGTGAATGGAATAAGGCTATGCAGAAAGCTAGATCTCCAGAACCAGGGTTGGTGACCACCCTGTCCAAAGAATCCTTTTCCCATCTGGAGAATGTCACCAACCTCTTCCCAGAGGTCTACTTCTCTGGTTCGGGTGCAGCATGCATTGAACATGTTGTCCTCCAACCATCCTCAAGAACTTCTAAAGAACTTCAGTAGCTGGAGCAGAGGTGTGGAATTAGACTCTGTAGAAAGCTAGATCTCCAGAACCAGGGTTGGTGACCACCCTGTCCAAAGAATCCCTTTCCCATCTGGAGAATGTCACCAACTTCTTCCCAGAGGTCTACTTCTCTGGTTCGGGTGCAGCATGCGTCGAACATGTTGTCCTCCTACCATCATCAATAACTTCTAAAGAACTTCATTTGGTAGACCAGAGGTGACAGTTGGTGGTTTAAGTAAGGTTCTGCAGAAAGGTAGATCTCCAGAACCAGGGTTGGTGACCACCCTGTCCAAAGAATCCTTTTCCCACCTGGAGAATGTCAGCAACCTCTTCCTGGAGATCTACTTCTCTGGATCAGGTCCAGCATTCATCTAACACGCTGCCCTCCAACCATCCTCAAGAACTTCATTAGCTGGAGCAGAAGTGTGGAATTAGGCTCTGTAGAAAGCTAGATCTTCCGGACCGGGCTTGGCAACCTCTCTTTCACGCCTTCAAACCCTTTTAGGCACCTGGAGAACATCACTGACCTTCTCCTGGACATTTCCCCAGCGTTTGGGTCCAACCTACCTTGCCTAATACTAGATTCAGCCAGTTAGGAACTTCTGGAGTTCATTAACTGGAGCAGATGTGGCAGACTGTGGTTGGAACAGCACTCTGCAGAAAGGTTGATCTCCAAGACCAGGGTTAGTGACCACTGGTGTAGGCTGTCTTCTGCTACTAGAAGAAATCCCTAGCTCTACTTTGCATTGGGGAAACTGATGGACTTGTTTTTGGACTGCTCACAGTCAGTGAAAGACTGAGACGAGGGAAGGTAGCCATTGTCCAGAACATTTTCCAGTAGAGAACAACAAACGACTTGGGCTCCAAAGGCTAAACCTCCCCTTTTCCATTGAAAGGGTGGAGGCTGGGGTTGAGCTGAGGTGATTGCTCAAGGTGTACGCCCACTCCTGACAACTAGAGGTCCAGACTAAAGAACTGGCCCCTGTCTAAGCTCATTAAGTAGCGCATGTTGTCAATAAACCTGATCCAGTTTGCTGCAATGGATGTAGAAGTCTGATTTTTGGAACAGAACAAAAACATGGCAAGAATTCATCAATGGCTGGACAGGGAGTCGCTAACTCCGTGTTCCAGGACACTTTGTATCCTAGTGAAATGTAAGGAAGGTGAAAGAGATGATGTGCCAGGGAGCCGGAATAGTAGATGTTTCCAAAGATTGAAATACAGTCTGACGTTACAGTCTTTCTCTATTATGGCTTGTAACTGGATATTGCACCTAGGGGGCGCTGTTTAGAGTGGAAAATACAGCAGTGGCATCCCTACATGAGCCTCCTCGGACATCGCCTGTCCCATGTTGAAGGAGGCGCATATGACAGGTCTCCTTCATGCTTGATATCTGTGATGCTTTAGGTCCAGTGCCAGACTTGCTGGACTTGTGTTCAGACTGTGTGTTTTTCAGATCAGATCTTTTGAGACTACCGTCTGCTCACTGTTATTTGTAAGTGATCAGATCTGATCTGATTAGGAGGGAGTTGTCAACGCGTGGGTCAACGCGGAGGTTGATTTCCTCACAGTTGGCAAAAAACGTTCAAATATTTTCAGACTTGTGCGTCCAGATATCACCAACTCACCGGCATGAGTTGCTGTGGTGGCATCAGTGGCCACATAGCCATGCTGGTGGCATGTCTTTCAAAGGCAGATCCTGGAAAGATGGAGGTGCATCACCCTCTGAACACTCGTTGTGTTAGGTTCAAATTTCTTGGGTGCTCTTCTGGAACCCCAGCAGTTCCATCACTCTGGACCGTCATTGTTTGTCGCTTTGCAAGTGAATCTGATTTGAGTGGCCATAGCAATCAGACCGAGACGCCTATGTTTGGATCCAACTGGTCCGATTGGTTTACTTGGTTCTTCAGAACTGACCTATGCACCCTGTTAGCCCACGTTCCTCAGTATATCAACCATGACTCTCCACACCATAGCATTTAGGAGCAACCAAACAAAACAGCTTGAGTTTTGATTACATCACCGTGAACCTCCCCCGTCCCGGTACCTATCACTGAGCAAAATGCTCAACTAGTTTGGAGACCCTTCCTGGATTTCACATAGTGCTTGGAAGTGCGTTCAAGTACGCAAAGAACAGTGCGCTATAACTTCCAAAGTCACACTGACGTTATACAAGCCATTTATGAGGGACTCCAAACAGTAGAGGGCAGCACATCACCAGGAAGTTGTGGTACCCACCACGGATCAGGACAATGTTGCTACTGACATCTGTTTATTTACCAGTCCATAAGAGCGTCTCCAGCAGGGGGCAGCAGCGCCAGGGTTAACTCTTCTTCTGCTTCTGTTTGCTGCCGAACGTGGTTTCTTGGCAAGAGCGGCATCGGTGTCAGCAGTCACCCGCCTAGGTCTTCAGCAGTCAATCACGACTGTTGGGTCAGTCGGGTCCAGCGCTAAAGCCCGTCCTTGCTTGCGTCACATGTGTGGGCGAGTGTGAAACTGGAATCGTTAGCATGTCTCACCATGTCAAACCTGCCCACCAAGTTTCACTCCTGTCGGTTGATTCCTTCTGGGTGCAGCTATGGCGATGCGTGTATAGACCAGTGGACATGTGCAAGCTTGAGGAGCCGCCACCCATAGTCACGGCCCCCCATAGAGCCTCCCAGGCGAAACGAGGGAACGGTTAGCAACGCGGTGATACAGTCAAATGTTCCATTGACGTTAGCATCCTGCCAGGTGACAGAAGCACAAGTGAAGTCCGATTAGAGACCCTTGAGGACGTCCCTGGTCGCTGCTCAGCGCTGAACGTGCTTAAGCACCCGATGATAAATTCATGGACTGGAGGAATTGAGGAGGTGCGAATGTTTTAGGCCGCTCTGTTGACACATGGCTTAATACTCTGACAAGTGGATATACACCGGTACTGAAGAGATTCATTTCCCAGACCTAATGAAAGAAGCAAGGCGAAGCTCGTTCCGTCCTTCAGAACGAAAAGGGAAGTTACTTTTCTGTCAACAGCGCCGGGGCTTTCGCTGGTCAAAAAAACGGGGGGAGCCGGCCAGATCCTTTATGGCCTATCGATGACCGGGGGTTTGTTTTTTCGTCTGAATGGAGTCCAAAGCAAACACATTTACTGTAATCTGAACTTTCTGTGAAATCGTTGCATCATGACCACATGCTGGAAAGAGCGGGCTAGTACTGCGGCACCAACTCCAGTTGAAAATCTAGAGCCATGACTTAATAACCAAGCTGAGGTCGTGAACCTGTTCAACCACGAGCATGTGACCGCTTCGTATAGGCGGCTACTGAATCCATAGCCTAGTCTTTGGTGCTCAAACCCAAACGCCCCCCCCCCCAACGCTCCATCCATGGAGGCCCGGGTCATTCACTTTCTAGTTCTTTCTATTTTGACTGTAGTGTCCTGCATGAGTGTCCTATGGCCTTCCACATAAAGCCCGTAGGCGCTTTGGCCTTTTGGGATTCCCTGGTCGGGCCTACGTTGGGTGGGACCAGCGTTGGGGCCCATTACAGTCTTGCATCAGCCTCCTCTATGTAGATTATCCATGCCTATACTTCCAGTAGTCTGCACACTCTACGCTTCCTGCGTTTCTGGACGTAGGCTACATGAATTGGTCAGTTGGGTCAGATTTGGTGGATGCCTACCCTGGCACAATTCCAGGAATTCCCTGTAGACTGGGACTTTATCCCCCGCTGGTAGACCCGTATGACCGTACGCTTCCATACACCTGCAGATTCAGCTACTTCCTTCACACTGTGGTCTTTGGCCACACCCACTAGAATCCCTCCCAGAAGGCAGAATGTAAGTGGGATGGGAAAACACAAACAAGAAGCTGATGCGTTAGAATGTCACTGCTGCACCATTTAAGGTGGAACAGGAAAATACAAACGGGAAGCTGACGAATAGAAAGCTGAAGTTCAGAATTTGAAAGTAACTGCTGCACCATTTAAGTTGGAACCAGAAAATCTGAACAAGAAGCTGATGCATAAGAATGTTACTGCTGCACCATTTAAGGTGGAACAGGAAGATTCTGGTTTATACTGATAAGAAGATTTGAAACTATCAAAACATCCTACCTGGAGTTTCATATGTAGAGCTACTGATAAACGTGTGCAGCAGTCCTATAGCGCCACCAATTTCAAGCTCTCTGCAGCCAGTGTGTGGTCCATTCTAGCCTACAGTAGAAACATGGCGGTGGTAGCATCTGGTGGAAGACTAGCCGCTCCCATGTGGATCTGGAGGCTCATTCCAATTACAAAGCACAGAGATACGAAGTTACAGGCAATTATACACTAATGAACACGTAACGTAACATCTCTAATAACAGGCCCCGCCCCCTTCCAGATCTTACAACTAACACTGGAGACAAATGATGGAAGCCACACAGGCCAGATGTCGGCATATTCCTTTAAACGAACAACACATCGATCCCGGAACGTAGATAAGGCAGAGCAATCGTGCAGCCTTAGTGGAAAGTATGCGTCTCCATGTGTGTGGCAGCGGCTCGTGTGGAATAATATCTGGAGAATCCATCTTTGGCGAGTTTGTTCTTACACCTGGGAAAGAGCGACAGCTCGGTTTGCTTTGTGGTCACCCCCAGTCCTTGTTCTCCATCATAGCACTCTCCTTGTCCCTCACACACACACTCTCTCTCTCTCTCACACACACACACACACTCACTCACTCATGCTAGCAACCTGCTATGTTGAACTTGGCAGGTCCATGATAGCAATCTGTCCGCTGAACCTGAGGCAGTGATATTGGCCATTCCATACATGTACCAATCCACTTGATTCATGTCAGGAAGGCAGTAGCAACTTGAGTTTCATGAGTCCCCTGAAAGAAAAGAGAAATATTACTCCAAAGAAAAAAAGTGTTTATTGAAACAGAATGCTGAGAGAGAGAGAGAGAGAGAGAGGGAGAGAGAGAGAGAGAGAGAGAGAGAGAGAGGCAGAAGAGAAGGGAGGAGGAGAGAGAGAGAGATAGAGAGAGAGAGAGAGAGAGGGAGAGAGAGAGAGAGAGAGAGAGAGAGAGATAGGGAGAGAGGGAGAGAGAGAGAGAGAGAGGGAGAGAGAGAGAGGGAGAGAGATGAAGAGAGGGAGAGAGAGAGGCAGAAGAGAAGGGAGGAGGAGAGAGAGAGACAGAGAGAGAGAGAGGCGAGAGAGAGAGAGAGAGAGAGAGAGAGAGAGAGAGAGAGAGAGAGAGAGAGGCAGAAGAGAAGGGAGGAGGAGAGAGAGAGAGAGAGAGAGAGAGAGAGAGAGAGAGAGAGAGACAGAGAGAGAGAGAGAGAGAGAGAGAGAGATAGGGAGAGAGGGAGAGAGAGAGAGAGAGAGAGAGAGAGAGAGAGAGAGAGAGAGAGAGAGAGAGAGAGAGAGAGAGAGAGAGAGAGAGAGAGAGAGAGAGAGAGAGGCAGAAGAGAAGGGAGGAGGAGAGAGAGAGAGAGAGAGAGAGAGAGAGAGAGAGAGAGGGAGAGAGAGAGAGAGGCAGAAGAGAAGGGAGGGGGAGGTCCATGGAGTCGTCAGTTTTTCCAATTATTAGTCTGACCTAGAAATCCTCGGTTGTAATATCTAAGTGTGCAGACTCATCTCTGGTCTGGATCGGAGGGAGGATGTTGGGAAGAGACATCAAGAGGAACGTGTGTTTGGGTTTGTGGGTTGGGGGTGGTGGTTGGATCTTTGGGACCACACTAAAGATAACAAACCTGAGCTCTTTAATAAACGGACCTCCGGATTTAGAGGTACATGAATCGCTGCTCCTTCCCGGGTTCAGGAGAGCAGGTCTGAGATTCCCAGGTGTGCCCCGTATCCCCAGTTCCCTGTAGGAGAACCAGAATGTGGAAATTTCCATCAAATTAAGGATGGCTATTCCAGCAGCGACGAACCCCTGATGCGTCGGAACAAAGCGGTGGCCGCTAGCTACACTTAGCCGAGACGGTAGAGAGGCTGGGACACATGCAGTGAGCGATGAATTTTTTTTTTTTCCGGACGTTATCAGGGACAACCACAGGAAGGACGAGGAGACATGTAAATCACCCACCCGCTCACACGTAGCCTTGGATTCGGCCCTTGTTCCAGGCCAGCAGGGGATTATGGGGGATTACAGGATGATTAGGAAGCCCCCTTGGCCCCTCCCCCTTCTCCTAGCCATACACCGAACTTGAGCAGAAAGCTGGGCATAAAGACCTCCTGTGTGCGCTCCTTTGCCGCGAAGAAAGCGAGGGTGTCGTTTTTCCCGCTAGGCCTGAAACTGAACGCTCCGGCTGTGTTTGAGTCACGGGGCGAAGCGAACAAAGAGGTGTTCTCATCAAAGGCCGAGCCGCGGGTCCGCCAAGATGAGCGGCCTAAGCCAGTGAAAACACCCAGCCTTGGATTCCGTCCCCTCTGCCGAGAGTCATAACCGACGGTTAACGGTCTCTATAAACCGCGCCGCTAAACCGTGAGGGCACTCGCTAAAGACTTGGTGTTCCCGTTCCTTCCGATCACCGGCATGTGCCCGGGATGCAAGACGTAAGCTGGTGATCCGGTCGCCCCCAAAGCGCTGGACTCAAATTGCATAAGACGCGGTGGAAGGGCGACAGGAGGTGGGATGGAATTCTGCGGTGCCGGTGATAAAGAGGTAGTTTCCAGGTCTATAGCAGCTTTGGTGCTCCCAGATGCACCGTAAACTCCCTGACACTCCACAGGCAGTGTACTCACGCCCGGTCCAAGAATCCACTGTTTTTTATTAACCACAGCGAGGCAGTTAAAGTCAGCTCCTAACTGTGCCACTCTGGAACAGGAACCGGGACGCTTCTTCCAGGAGCCCTAGAACAGTGCAGACCATGCAGGCAGCTCCACGGCCAGGCCCACCGCTCCCGGCTAGGTTCAGTAGAGCAATGGGATGAGCTACTTTGGCAGCGGTGCAGCAAGGAGCGACTTTCGGAAGGCGTTAGCCAAGTCCGGGTCCCGTAGGTCACGGCACCACCAATCTGAGAGACTGCAAGCTCGCAAAAACGGCGTTAGGGAATTAACGGTGGAGGCTTGTTGCACTTTTCGGAGGTTTGTGCCGGATCAGAGTCGGTCAGGGTGACCGAGCAGATGCCCTGACGTCCTGATACATCGGTTAGGATGTGGTGCACGCCCAAGGCCACACAACGCAGCCGAGACTTGACTTCCAAGTCTGTAGGATTCACCTCTGTTCTGTGGAAGCAGCACTTTAGCCAAGTCAGCCACCCAAACGCGGTGCTCAGCTTTCACAGCTGGTGTGGATCTTTCTGCCAGAGTTGTGAATGACTTTACAATTTATGATCGTTCCAGTCTTTCCAAAAATTGGTTGGAAACTCGCTGATTCATCATCAGTTGTCACTCTTAATGTACAACCGGTCTTAGTACGTGGGGTTCGCAAGTAGCGCTCGCTGTAGTCATGGTGCTTAGATTACCGTCAGGCTGTTTTTGCAGAGCTCAGCTAATCTGAGTCCGCATGCTACAGTAGGTAGGGGCTGGGTGAATCCAACCAATCAAAGCCCTAAAAGATCAAAGAGTGGCCAACTCAGCTGGCCTATAGACGGGTTTCCTGTTCACCAACGTTGCTGGGTGTGTGCGTAGCCCGGTACTGGCTTAACGTTCCACGCTTACCTCTTTTCCACCAACAAGGTGCCAGCGCTCTTGCCCGTGCTGGTTCCCAGGCTCTACTGGGCCCCCTGGTTTGAGAGCCGAGCGATGGCGTATCTGGAGGTGGGCGGTCCTTTGTCTATAAGCAGAAGTCAGCAGACGACGCATACAACCAACATCGTGCTCTTTAAGTGCTAGCTGTACTTCCTGCTCTGAGGTCGTATATCTCACCATCCAGAACCAGCTCCTTCAGCACCCGTGCTCAGCCTGTGCTCGTCGTAGACAGCGGTAACACACGTGCGCTGTGCTGTCTGCCTGCTGGGCATTAAACAGGAGCTATGCATATCACAAACTGCGTTACGGCTCGCTAACCTGTCTCATGGATTCCATTCAGCTTACCTGGATTCAGTGTTTGATGAGACTGTCTGTCCTCTGAGTATCTGACCACACCTGGTATACGGAGGTGTCACACCAGATTCCCTAAAGGCAGAGTAGAGTCAGATGTGCACTGTTGGTTTCCTTAAAGGCAGAATGAGTCACACTGGGTTCCTTAAAGGCAGAATGAGTCACATTGGGTTCCTTAAAGGCAGAATGAGTCACATTGGTTCCTTAAAGGCAGAATGAGTCACATTAGGGTCCTTAAAGGCAGAATGAGTCACACTGGGTTCCTTAAAGGCAGAATGAGTCACATTAGGGTCCTTAAAGGCAGAATGAGTCACATTAGGGTCCTTAAAGGCAGAATGAGTCACATTAGGGTCCTTAAAGGCAGAATGAGTCACATTGGATTCCTTAAAGGCAGAATGAGTCACATAAGGGTCCTTAAAGGCAGAATGAGTCACATAAGGGTCCTTAAAGGCAGAATGAGTCACATTAGGATCCTTAAAGGTAGAATGAGTCACAGTAGGGTCCTTAAAGGCAGAATGAGTCACATTAGGGTCCTTAAAGGTAGAATGAGACACATTGGGTTCCTTAAAGGTAGAATGAGACACATTGGGTTCCTTAAAGGCAGAATGAGTCACAGTAGGTTCCTTAAAGGTAGAATGAGTCACAGTATGGTCTTTAAAGGCAGATTGAGTCACACTGGGTTCCTTAAAGACAGAATGAGTCACATTAGGGTCCTTAAAGGCAGAATGAGCAGGATTCGCGACGTTAGGGTCCTTAAAGGCAGAATGAGTCACAGTAGGTTCCTTAAAGGCAGAATGTGTCACAATATGGTCCTTAAAGGCAGAATGAGTCACATTAGGGTCCTTAAAGGAAGAATGAGTCACACTGGCTTCCTTAAAGGCAGAATCAGCAGGATTCGCAACATTAGGGTCCTTAAAGGCAGAATGAGTCACATTAGGGTCCTTAAAGGCAGAATGAGTCACATTGGGTTCCTTAAAGGCAGAATGAGTCACATTGGGTTCCTTAAAGGCATCAAAGCAGAGAACATTAGTCACTCATGCACGTTTATGAAATTCTGGTGGTGAATTAAGTCAGGTATGCAGAGAACCGTTAGCTGATGTGGGCGACTGTGATTGAGCTTAGTGAAAAAGAGGGAGATGGATGATAGCGAGAAGTTGATGATCTTTACAGACAGCTGAACCATTTAAGGTGGAACCGGACATTCAGCAGCCAGCTACGCACCAGGTAGTGCAGTTCTAACTGATCCACCTCATCCTGGCCTGAGCATATCTGGGTGTTTTTACGCAAGTCAGGCTTTTCCATTCAGGACTGTAGCTCCCCCTAGCTGTGCCGCAGCTCCATAAGGACATCGCCCAGGCACATTTCCCCCAATCCATACTGGAAGTAATCTCCCCCACATTCCGGAAACCTGAAACAAGAAGAGCAACAGCTCAATGGTATTGTCTGCTTCCTCAGCTGAGTGTGGCTGAGTGTGTGAGAGGTCACTGAGGTCACTGCTGACTGTCTTGCTTGCGATGCTTCCACAATGGCCTATCGTTTACAGGCGTTCCCGATATGACTCCTTGAAATGCATCCCTAAAGGAATCCTCAGGGACCAGTTTTGCTTCATCATCCCTCGGTGGAGAGGTTGCTCGTGCTGCTGCACCTCCTGCGGCATGCGCTGACTTTCTCTCCGCTCTGCCTGGGTGGTAGCGTTGTGTGTCTTATTCCGAGGAAGGCAGCGGATGTAAATTCGGGAGACTTCCGATATGTTTGGAAAGTCATCCAGAAAGCAAATCTGCTGGCTCCTGACAACTGTCTGAATGCGTAATCACACGCTCTGGGCTTTGAACGCTCTCCTCCGTTAGCGAAGAGCACAAAGAGCGTGTGTTCAGGAAGACTCCTGTCCGTGCTCGTAATCCACCGGCATATGTGTTAGTGTGGGATCTGTGACATCACACGTGCAGGTGTGTGCATACACTGATCAGCCATATCACTAAAGCCTGAGTCTCTGTGTACTGTATTGCCCCAATCCTCAATGGTCAGGACCCCCACAGGACCACCACAGAGCAGGTATGATGCTGGTGGTGGATCATTCTCAGCACTGCAGTGACACTGACGTGGTGGTGGTGTGTTAGTGTGTGTGGTGCTGGTGTGAGTGGATCAGACACAGCAGTGCTGCTGGACTTAGAATCGTCCACCAACCAACACTATCAACCTGTGGGCATCGTATTGTGGGGCAGTGTCCTGTGGGCAGCGCCCTGTGGGGCAGCGTCCTGTGCCCACTGCTGAAGGACTAGAGGATGACCAACACTGCACTGTGCAGCAGCAGATGAGCTATCGTCTCTGACTGTCCATCTACAAGGTGGACCAGCAAGGTAGGAGTGTCTAATAGAGTGGACAGTGAGTGGACACAGTGTCTCAACACTCCAGCAGCACTGCTGTGTCTGATCCACTCACACCAGCACCACCCACACTAACACACCACCACCACGTCAGTGTCACTGCAGTGCTGAGAATGATCCACCACCCACATTATACCTGCTCTGTGGTGGTCCTGTGGGGGTCCTGCCCATTGAAGAACAGGGTAATACAGTACACAGAGAAACAGATGGACTACAGTCTGGACCTGTACACCTACAGAGTGTCCTGTATGGTCAGTGGAGCTGATAGAGTGGACAGTGAGTATGAGGAGGTGTGGTTAATGTGTCAGGTATCCAGTTCTCCATACAAATCTGTTGTGTAGTTGTGGATGTGACGTCACAACACAAGAAGGTTTGGTCGCTTCTGATTGGTCAGTCACTGTGAACCGAAAGGACACAAATGACGTGCCCTTGAGCAAGGCACGTAACCCCCACCTGCTCCCCAGGAGCCATGGATAGGGCTGCCAGGATAACCCTTTTAGGCACTGGGAGGTATGATAGGAAGGGCAGGTCTAACACACAGGAAGTGCTTGTTGCGAACCCCTGCCGATCAAACGGTTCGGCGGTGGTAGAGTGGGTGGAGGTAAGAGTTGAACAGGTGAAGGCTAAACCACTCAGAGCTGGAGATGGTAGGAAAGCTAAGTGGGCTGTAGCGCTAGCTGTAGCGGAGAACCAGCTAGCTAGCTCAAAACAGCTCAGAGCTTTTACAGCCCACGTGGTTTAGAGTCGCCGGTTCGTCTCTTCCCTCCGTCTGCTCTTAAAAACGCTAAAGACCTTCGACAGGAAAACAGACAAACCATGCTTTAGCGTTATCACCATCCCAAACTCCACCCACTCTACCATCGCAAACAGTTTGATTGACGATTGATGATTGACAGGGGTCAGGGGTCACTTCCTGTGTGTTAGGCCCGCCCTTTCCATCAGAATTCAGCTTGTGCAAGTGTTTCATGTCTGGTCAAGTCAAATTTTACAGGTCATTTTTTTTCATTTGTAAATTAGTTTTTATTTTTTTCTCATTTTGTTTCCTGAAATTTTGCGCTTCTCAGCCGCCATACCAATTTTTCTAAATTCCGAAATTCTAATTCCTGGGAAAATGCCATAGATAATGCAGGCTAGGATAAAAAACTGCAGCTCTGATGATCTTAGCCTACTCGCATGCATGTTGACGTAAACGTCCCGGTCCGGAGCCCATTTCGGATTCCATTGGATTCTCAATATTGCGAAACCCCCGAACCTCTAGAATTGAATTAGAATGGCTGAATAAGCCCCTCCCCCTTCCTGCCCACTTCAAACCTGAAAGGCTACACCAAGATGGCCAGTTTCGCCAAGGTCACACACAAGACATCCTCACGAAAGGTCGAGGGGGCATGTGGGTGGAGGAATCGGAGACTCGTTACTCCTTCCTGGAGCTGCATCTCCCTGAAAAGGTTTCCATTCATTCCTTCGCTTGCTGCTCCATTCAGTCATCTGTTCATTCATCTCGCAGCGCCCCCGCAAACCCGTACCGGAGCGCCCAAGGGTCCCGCGATCTGTGGGGATGCATCTGTTTCCGAATGAGAGCTCCTCTCTTTCCAAAACACCGTTGTCAGTATACAGCAAGTGCAGAGCAGAAGTTAATGCACTTTGTCAGCGCTGGCAGCCCAGCGAGCCAAGAGCTATTAACTCTGAAAGGGAAAGGCATTTCCTCCTTGTAAATGCCATATTAAATTATTATTATTTTATTTGGTAACAGGGAAAAGCCTATCAGGGCTATATTGCTCTAGGTGAGCGGGGAATTGTAAGTGGAGAGTGGGATATTTTATAAAGGCCACCGGGAGGGGGTCGATAGGGTGGAGAGGGTGGGTGAAGAGGAGGAAGTGGTGGGGGGAAGGGGGGGGGGGGGGGGGCAACTAGGCAAGTACTCGCTCGCATGCCTCAAGGACCCCACTTACATAAATCCTCAAGCGACTGGGAGATCCGAGAGGTCCATATGCCAGACGAACCAGCTTCCCCTTTAAAGGCCCTGGAACGGACGCGTGCGGCGGTGTAGCACCCCTGACGAGTTCATGAGGCTCACGTGTGCTCGCGTACCGGAGGAGCGGTACAGTAGTTGCTAGCGTAGCATGCTACACAAGCCCTAGAAGCCATAGAGCAGTCACACGTATTGCTGCTCCATCCAGGCTGACGATGGGATCGCCACGCGGTCTTTCTTCCCGAGTCAGCGGTTAGTGGGGCTGCCAGGTGCAGTCTGTAGCGCGGCGCTGTCTCCTCGGCAGGCTGACTGAGCTCCTCCGGGGGCTGCACTTGGCTTCCCTAGCTCGGAGACTCGGTAAAAGATATCAGGTCGGTAACGGAAGAACGTGATATCCTCAACGTTGGGGTGACTGTGACCTTTTTACGGGCTAGCGGCTGCCAAAACCGGGTCTGCTCCTGCAAAGCGATACCCCGTAAATTGCACACCAGAGAAATCCGTGTCATTAACGCTGTCTGTATATCGGAATAATAAGAGCTACGGTCTGGCTGCAGCGCCGAGCTTTATAGCACCCATGCCCCTGGCTGCGTGCCACGGTTTACTACTAAAAGCTCCGGCCTTTCGGTTTGTCTTGTCTGGGAAGCCATTACTATCCTATGGAAGCTGGGACGGCTCCAGGATTCAGATGGATAAGGTGCGTGACCCTGATCCCTGTAGCGCACCGCTGGGAGAGGAATGAATGCGAGCGCGCCATTAAGGGAGAAAACCTTCAAGATTTAAGATCCCTACCCCGCTAAGTGTGTGCTATGTTTATGGCTCCCCGTGTAGCTCCTGGAGGGGATTTAAGGAGAACCTGCCTTTCTTTCTTTCTGTCCGTCAGGCAAGCCAACAGGTTATGGCCCTCCGTCACGGCGGCCACACAACCGCGGCATCGTGGACGAATGCTGCTTCCAGAGCTGCGAGCTGCGACGACTCGAGATGTACTGCGCGCCCGTCAAGTCTGGTAAATCGCCACGGTCTCTACGAGCGCAGCGGCACACGGACGTCCCCAAAACAGCAAAGGTGAGATTTACCAGCATGCTGCGGTACGGTAAGATGGTTAGCTTAAAGTCTATGGGCACGCCGTAGCTAGTTAGCATTGGCCAGTATGAATTTCTATGGGCTACATTTCGGCTAATACAATGAATTCATGGTTTTCGCTGGTCTGGTGTTTGGTTCAGCTGGTCACCAAGCATACCAGCATCCAAAGCACAACATATCGCCGCCCACCAAAACAAATATGGCAGGAAGGTTCTTAGCTGTGGATGCTAGCTAACTTTCCACGTAACTGGACCACTAATGCAATTCATATCGCCATCTGTGCTCCAATGAACCTAGGTAACTGAAGTTTGGGGAGGTGGGACATGCCTGTAACCCCTGCTTCTTCCAGTCTTACCCCCATATATTCCTCACATCCTCACAATCTGTTCCCGTGACGGAGTTTTTGCAATCCTCGCTATCCCATCTCCTCTCTGTTCCTATAACCAGCCTACCACAGTTATCCCCATATTACAACCCCATCCCAGTTCCAACTTCCCTCCTCAGACTCAGTCTCCCCCCATAGTACCACCAAATGAAGGGTCCAGACGTTCCTGGACAGTGCCGATATGCTAGTTTTGCTAGCTAGCGCCAGTTTGTCTAGCAGGGATGAAGTTGCATGACTGATATGTCACTCCTAGTTCACTTTCCGCTAGATGAATGTCAGATAAATGACTCCACCATGAGTACACGTAGGGTTTTTGGCCAGTATGAATTTCTACGGGATACATTTCGGCTAATACAATGAATTCATGGTTTTCGCTGGTCTGGTGTTTGGTTCAGCTGGTCACCAAGCATACCAGCATCCAAAGCACAACATATCGCCGCCCACCAAAACAAATATGGCAGGAAGGTTCTTAGCTGTGGATGCTAGCTAACTTCATTCCACGTAACTGGACCACTGATGCAATTCATATCGCCATCTGTGCTCCAATGAACCTAGGTAATTGAAGTTTGGGGAGGTGGGACATGCCTGTAACCCCTGCTTCTTCCAGTCTTACCCCCATAAATTCCTCACATCCTCACAATCCGTTCCCGTGACGGAGTTTTCGCAATCCTCGCTATCCCATCTCCTCTCTGTTCCTATAACCGGCCTACCACAGTTATCAAATGGAAGCGGGGTATCCGGCCTCTTTGCTAGGAAGTCACCCAGAACCCCATCCCAGTTCCAACTTCCCTCCTCAGACTCAGTCTCCCCCCATAGTACCACCAAATGAAGGGTCCAGACGTTCCTGGACAGTGCCGATATGCTAGTTTTGCTAGCTAGCGCCAGTTTGTCTAGCAGGGATGAAGTTGCATGACTGATATGTCACTCCTAGTTCACTTTCCGCTAGATGAATGTCAGATAACTGACTCCACCGTAGGTACACGTAGGGTTTTTGATTATGGAAGCAGCACAGCTCACTAGGAACTGCAATTTTCTTCTTCCGCAGAAACCCGTATCCGGTCATAGCCACCCAACGTGTAAGGTACGTCATCCCTGCCCCTAGTGAGAAGAACAGTTGGACGAACGTGCCTGTCTTGTGATAGCTACGTTAGCATCCTTAGCACCCTTACGTCTGCATGATGGCATCTTGAGGCATGCATGCATGAGAGTGATATTGTGGAACTGACTGTCCCGCTACTGCATACTAGCTCACCTCAAGACTGGAAGGATGCCACTAGAACATTCTCCTGCAAGGACACGCTGTATCCCTCCCTCTCCCTCTCTCTCTCTCTCTCTCTCTCTCTCTGCCTAAATGGGTGTCATCCATTTAAGTGTTTCCCCTAGTTCTTTTTACAGCCCCACTTGAAAAAGAAAACCATTAGCAGGAGTACCGGCTAAGTGGTTTTCGTGGTAGACCTGCGGGCACTCTCTCGGTAGGCCCTGTCCCGCTCCCATATGTCATGCGTCGTCTCACGTCACCTCCGATTTTGGCTCACGTACCGGCCCCCCGGATTTTTTGGGTCTCGGTAAATTATGCATATTACCCTTCCAGCGTCAGAAAAGACGATACTGCATGTGCGGCTTTGACAGTAGGGGAGGTTTTATTTCCTGTGCTAAAGGAAACAGCTGAACAGCTGTGTTGTTACAGGCACGGAGGACGAAGCTCCGACCCCAAATCTGTTTTCCTGTTCTGAGCCTGCCTCCTTGATTTGTGTCTGCAACACCTCTCTCTTTCCGTCTCTCCACCTCTGACCGAGCTCTCGCTTTCTCTTTCAGGAGGTTCATCAGAAGAACTCGAGCCGAGGGAACACCGGGGGGAGGAACTTTAGGATGTAAGGGGACGGCGATGGGAACGGCATCGTGGATCTGAAGGACAGTGCAAAGCAGGGAAGAGGGAGCGGGTGCAGCTTTACCTGGTCCTCCAGGGGAGTTGCCTTACTCGGGACGGCAAAATAAACAGGACGAGCTCTATGTACAAAAGCCCCTTGCAGCTTTCAGAGAAATTGGGACTATTTTATACATCCGGGGGAGGGGCTAAATAAAGCAATCTGTCAATACTAGCTGGCCAAAAAGTCAAACAGTAGCTGTTTCTTCAACTCCGTCGCGTGTCATGGTTGTGGGTAACGTCTTGCAAGAAAGCCGCTGGATTCTTTTCGTTGACCCCAACCGCTTTAGGTCCACTTTCCAACCGCCGGATGGCAGGATGGCCACAGAATGGTGGTCTCAGAATGAAGTGTTCAGTTCCAGTGCAAAAGAAACATCAGCCAGGGCAAGCTCCGGCCTTGTAGTCCGGTTACCCCTTTAATAAGGTGATGCTGTCTGTGCAAGCCATTACGACAGCTCTACCATTTATGAAGGATATCCAAGGCCTGGGCGAGCCAAGGCTCAAGCAGAATGAGCGGAGAGCTGTCTAGACGGTAAAATGTTCACACAGCTGTTTCTCTCGCCGGACAAAAACAATGACTGCACATGAGCGATCCTTTTCTTTTCTGAGCAAGACCAGATAACGAGGGAGGCGGAGGTTCCAGAAGGATATGGACCGCAGCCACGAAGACCACTAAGATCCATTCGACTTCTCCGCGTTCTTTTATCTCAGCAGCTTAAGGAAGAGGTATTACCGCCCCGCAGAAACATGCACGAGCGCAAGGGGCGTGTCTACGGAACGCGTACTCCCCAAAGGCCCGTGGAGGAAGCTGCTGGCGAGGCAACCCAGACCAAAGCAAGCCTCTGAGAACGGCCATATTGAATTTTAGCGCTCGCTGATGAGACGGCCATATATATACGCATCTAGAAGTGCGGGACCAGAGCACTACAGAACACCTGCTTAGCAACCCTGGGACTCGTCCGAAGGTTCATCTTCGGGATGAACCAGGGTGACACTTTTTCTAGCGGCGTATCATCCGAGGGACTTCTCCAGGACACCTATGGGGAACTCGGCGTCTTCATAACCTCCCTGCCTAGCCATTGCTCTCCCGCACCTGAGATATGATCACATCTCAACGGCCGCACTGTCCTCTCTGTACCTGTGTAATCAATCAGTATTCCTATTTACGTTAACCATCACCTTCTTCTTATTGTTTCGTTGTCTAAGTCATTATACATGATGGCATCATATACCAGAACCATATAAGAACTCTGCCCACTGTATAATGGTGCTATTTTGTAGTTACTTGGAAGGGTTTGGCTGAAAGCAGAACCGGGGAGGGTGCTGTTGGGTTGGTGGGGGGTTAAACTGAAGGTTGGAGGGCTTCCCTTTTGCACAGCCTTGTGGCCACCATTCTAATAATGTTCTTTTTTCGGGGGGGTGGTGTTTATTTTTAAGGTATTTCAAGTAGGTAGTGGTGTACGCTGTGTGAGATCTGTGAATGCATGAGGGGGGGGAAATAAATAAATAAATAAATAAATAAATAACATTAATAATAATAATGATGATGATGATGATGATGATGGGACTCGGAGACGGTTAGTTGCTATTTTTAAATTATTGTCGTCTCGACTTAGTAGACATCCCTATGCCAAATAACTTGACAGAAAACACTGTGAACTTTGAGATTCCAGTACTATCACGATTTTTAAATTTCCTGCATGTGACATATTGGCACCGAGAAAAGAAACGGTGCACGACTATGACGTACGCAAGCCGCTTCTTTTCACCACTCCAACCTTTGGAATCGGCTTCTGGCTAGCCGTGACGTCATACCAGCTGGCCAGCTTGGCCGTAGGTCTACTCGGCAAAGGCGGGGCCTTGCTCCAGGGTCACCTGGGTCGTTTTCTTTCTCGGGTAATAAGTGGCATCAGCGTTATGATCTTGCAGGGCGGCATAAAAAAAACGTACACTTAATACGCAATATTATCTAGTCCATGGATAAACAGTCGTGCTATATAACCCTACGGTCAGTCCGAAACCCGCACAGATCCGCAAATGATCATGCTCCCTGAGTGGTTCCGCCGGGAATCCTTATGCTTTTACTATGTGAACTTAGTTCGGCTACTATTCCGCTTAATCCTTTTACAGTAACGAAGTGTTTGCGATCAATTATAGCGTTTACCGACATTTATGCAGCATGTAGACTTTCCAGAACCGAGACGATGGAGAAGATCATCATTTGGTTGCCCGTTTACATTTACAGCATTTAGCTGACGCTCTTTTCCAGAGCGACTTACAAGATTAATCATATTACAGGTGTAGTGTGGTGTTAGGAGTCTTGCCCAAGGACTCTTATTGGTGTAGCACAGTGTAGTCACACGCCGGGATTTGAACCCCAGTCTCCCACATGGTGGGAGGTGGCTAACTGGTGGGTAGCGGTGTTATCCGCTGAGCTACACCAACCACACCAACGATTAGTCACCGTTCCCGTTTGTATCTTCCTTTCCTGTCTCCATACCAATGCATTATCGTGTCAGATAGCAGAGAAACCAGTAACGATGAATATACCGTATAGAGATAGCGTAACTGAATTGCCTCCGTTCAGCCAGAATGCTCCTATCTTACGTGTACAAGCATGTCTAGGGTTGCACAGCCAAATACGCTATGCAGCGACAATACAAGCTCCTCACTACGATACCAAAGAATCTGGGAATGTGTCTACAATCCCGGATGGCTTAAAATCCTACTTTTCTGGTGCCCAATCAGCCACATGAAACCTGTACTGTAGGCGGAGTAAGGTTGGCTTATTCCCCGAGATGGCTGGCTACTACGGAACACGTACAACCGTCTCACGAACCTGTTGTGTAAGAGAACCTCGGGGTTCCCACTAATAGAAACTGTACAGTGCAATGTTCTCGTCGTCAGTTACCATGCTTTAACACGTCTCACATAAGCAGAGTAGATTTAGACACCAACACGGGATTGAAACTCGTCACCACATGTAGACTTTCGGGGGACTGTAACATTTACCATTGAGAACTCCTTCCTTCTTTTGTATTGTGAGGCTTCCATGACTGGTGCTGAACTGCCTTCCGTATACATTATGGAAATTACTGACAGATTGTTCATCATTCCTGCTGAATAAACCACTTGTCGATATTCCAAACCGGTCTCAGTGTGTGAATTTCTTTTTGAGGGGGGCTGGGGATAGACGGGACGATGGCCAACAGGGCCTCCGTTCGCCCTGCGTAGGTAGGTAGGGCGAATTCCCACTTTGGATCCTTTGGCCCGTTGGAAAACTACACTGTCACAGCAAGACGAAGCGATACTTCCTAAATAATGGCATGTTCTGCCAAAGCAAACAAACCAGGTTGTGGGTTTCGCTGCGGAGGAAAGCTGCATGTTCAGCTTTTCGGGGAGAAGGCCGCAGCGACAGGTCCGAGCTCTCGAAACCCCGTCAGCACTTTTTAATGGATATATAGTGGAACAATCAAGGCTTTTTGAACGGATAAATTGGCCACCTGGCTCCGTTTCAGCACACATAATGGTTTATAAACGCGGAGCAGGCGGCTGGCAGGCACCTGGTCCGGCTATTCCGACTCTCATTCCATCCATCTTCTCCCTCAGACTAATCCTAAATCGGTAATTAGCACCAATTAGAGCCTGAAAGAGGGACAAGGATTCAGGAGACAAGGACTGGGCTCATCACAAACCATGAGAAAGGCAAACGTAGCATGGGGATAGTAGGTATCCGTGTCACGTCCACTCAGCACAGGCTGTCCTCGGATGCTCTACGGAGTGGCACGGTGCAGGCCGACCCACACAAAGTGTGTTACGACCGATGGAGGTGGCCGTTCGACGTAGGGCCGGTAATTAAAAACACATTTGAGCACACCAGCATCCAATGGGCTTCAGGTTGCAGCCTCCCCTCCAGACGCAGTCTAGGGTAGTTCTCCGAGTGCCGAGTGCATCTGAGGACACTGTTCCTGGACCTAAACCCTGAAACCGAAGCTCCAAGCCTCTAGTACTTACATGCACTATTGTCTTTCAAATGACCTTGTGGTCTATTTCAGTGCTCTCTCGCATTTCCCAGCTTTCCCCACAGCCATTTTGAGGGACGCTTGTGGGCGGGAATTAGTGTTACATGGATAAAACCGTATTTTCGTTGCTAATGAATGCCAGGGATCGGTTCTAGGGGTTCGGGATGGTGCCTGGTGCTGATTCGTCTCCTGAAAAGTTCCCATCGCTGGCGCTACACTGGAGCTCCAGAGGTAATCAATGAAAGGTCCTCCGTAAAGCTCTGCCCTCCAGTCTGATCCGGAGTGTTAAAGGACTCGCAATCAGGAGTTTGGACACTTTCAACAACGTAACTGATTGTTTGGCCAGGCCTATCAATGATTCAGACGCCTCACGTGTCAGGAAAGCCGACACCGCGGTCTCCGTGAGATCCAGCCGGATTAATACACACGGCATCGTCTTTCTCATAACACAATCAGATATGGACACAAGTAGCAGGGTGATATTCACACCCCATTCCCCTCTCTCATTCCCTCTTTCCCTCAGCAGTGGAAATTCACTGAGTGCTGATTGTGGCAAGAGCGTGTTGGCTCAGCTGCGAGCTTTAAGAACCCATGATGTCAGACCCGTATTTTCCTTGGAGAGCATCTCATCAGCTGCATTGTTCCTGGAAACCATGGTCTGCGCTCTGGACAACAAAAAAGCCAACCCCGTCCCAGTCCTCTGGTCATGTTCAAGCCCCCGACGGCCCCCTCAGCACAGACCCCAGCTCTTTGGAGCACCACGAAACAGCATGCAGTGAAGATTATAGACTCCTGCTCCAGTGGTTCACAGTCACTGGATTTCAGGGGGCGAGGAAGGTCACTGCTGGAGTTGAGACTAAGGTCTCGCAAGGGACATCCCCTCATCATGCCTAGTGGCAATCTGGAAGACGAAAACAGGTCCATAAGATAACGATGTGGTCCTGACCACACCTAGGAGACTACATGGTGACTCCAGTTGTGCTGCACCACTGCTTGCATCCCACCCCCATGTCAATCAGTAAGGTAGCTTGATATGCTCGCTACTACAAGCCAGCAGTTGGGCGATAACAGCGTCCACTGAAGACGTCCTAAATAACTCTACTGGGGTGGTCAACGCTGCGCAACAAGTCCCACTGAAGCCTAAATCCGCATCACTAGAACATGATGTGCCCTTTCCAACAAGCCCTGGGTTGCATGGCTAGCCTCCAGGGAACCTGAGATACGGACCCAGTGTCTGACGTTGGTAGAGGCCTGAGGTCCACAGCTGAGGTCCGGAAAGCCGGAGGAACATATGGCGCTTTCATACCCACCTAGTTTGGTCCGGACCCTCTGAATGTCCTGTGTGAAAGGTGGCAAGGAAGGTCACTGCTGGAGTTGAGACTACGGTCTCGCAAGGGACATCCCATCATGCCTAGCGGTAAGCTGGAAGACGAAAACAGGTCCATTAGATAACGATGTGGCATCCCGACCACACCTAGGAGACTACATGGTGACTCATGTCCAGTTGTGCCATGGTCCTGAACAAAGAACCAAAGGAGGTGGTGCTAAACACTAGCCCTAACCTTCACTTCAGCGGTGCTGTGGGTAGCACTGTCACCTCACGGTGAAACGGGCCCAGATTCTGCTAGGTAGAGGTGCAGGTCTAGGGGTCCTCTGACAGAGAGTGTTGGGTAACCCTACCTGTTTAGTGGAGTGTGTGGTAGTGAGTGTTTCTGCTAGGTAAGAGGTGCAGGTCTAGGGGTCCACTGACAGAGTGTTTGGTAACCCTACCTGTTCAGTGGAGTGTGTGGTAGTGAGTGTTAGATAAAGGTGCAGGTCTAGGGGTCCACTGACAGAGAGTGTTGGGTAACCCTACCTGTTTAGTGGAGTGTGTGGTAGTGAGTGTTTCTGCTAGGTAAGAGGTTCAGGTCTAGGGGTCCACTGACAGAGAGTGTTTGGTAACCCTACCTGTTCAGTGGAGTGTGTGGTAGTGAGTGTTAGATAAAGGTGCAGGTCTAGGGGTCCACTGACAGAGAGTGTTGGGTAACCCTACCTGTTCAGTGGAGTGTGCGGTAGACAGTGTTTCTGCTAGGTAAGAGGTGCAGGTCTAGGGGTCCACTGACAGAGAGTGTTTGGTATCCCTACCTGTTCAGTGGAACGTGTGGTAGTGAGTGTTTTTGTCACCTCACGGTGAAACGGGCCCAGGGTTGATTCCCAGCTGGGCCCCGTGTGAAATTAAGAAATGCACTGTCCCTACAGGATGCAGGAAAGCCAGTTCACGCCTTTATCACTTCACGGCTGGGTTACTGTAACGCCTCCGGTTTCTGGTTGTTCCAGCTAAGCATTACCAAACTTCAGTTCATCCAAAACGCTGCAGCCAGAGTCCTTACAGGAGCTAGAGAGTCTGATCATATCAGCCCAGTCTGATCTAACTCACGCCGGTTACCAGTTAAACTCCACACTGAGTATTAAACTCTCCTCCTGACGTATAGAGCTCTAAACGGCCTCGCTCCTCTGCACCTCACTGACCTTATCTCGTGTTATGAACCACCTAAACCCTACCTGTTCAGTGGAGTGTGTGGTAGTGAGTGTTTTTGCTAGGTAAGAGGTGCAGGTCTAGGGGGCCTCTGACAGAGAGTGTTTGGTAACCCTACCTGTTCAGTGGAACGTGTGGTAGTGAGTGTTTCTGCTAGGTAAGAGGTGCAGGTCTAGGGGTCCACTGACAGAGAGTGTTTGGTAACCCTACCTGTTCAGTGGAGTGTGTGGTAGTGAGTGTTAGATAAAGGTGCAGGTCTAGGGGTCCACTGACAGAGAGTGTTGGGTAACCCTACCTGTTCAGTGGAGCATGTGGTAGTGAGTGTTCCTGCTAGGTAAGAGGTGCACGTCTAGGGGTCCACTGACAGAGAGTGTTGGGTAACCCTACTTGTTTAGTGGAGTGTGCGGTAGTGAGTGTTTCTGCTAGGTAAGAGGTGCAGATCTAGGGGTCCACTGACAGAGAGTGTTGGGTAACCCTACCTGTTCAGTGGAGCGTGTGGTAGTGATTGTTTCTGCTAAGTAAGAGGTGCAGATCTAGGGGTCCACTGACAGAGAGTGTTGGGTAGCCCTACCTGTTCAGTGGAGCGTGTGGTAGTGAGTGTTGGTGCTGTGGTCCCGCTGCTCTTCATGTTCACTCAGGTTTGTTGACGGTGGAGCACTTCGGGAAACCGGACATAACGGCGTCCAGTTATTGGAGTGCTGTAGCGATTTTCAGTGGCGTCCAGTGATCCAAACTGTGAGGGACCTGGTTAAAAAACGAAGCTTGGAATGAAGGAATTGCAGGAATTCCAGGTGAGCAGAAGTCCATTTTAAAGGACATATGAAACTGGAGTACTGTGTTTACTACCTGCCTGCTTTACTACCCCGCCCACCAGCGACTCATCACCTGCTGCTCGGGCGACTTCCAGAACACAGTCAAACTTCACAAGTCACTAGGGTGTGGCGTGCCCTGCCCCTGGATTACAACCCTTTATCAACCCCAACATAAAACAGCCTCCTCACCTTGTCTTCTTTGACATGTTTATTTTAGTCCCCAGACTTTTGGACCAATGCTATTAGACTATATTTTATCACATATGGACACTGACAGTGTATCCTCTGCATCTAAATGTCACGACTGCATCTTTTTTGGCTCCACAAACGCTGCTACTCTGTAGACTGACCTATTTCAAAGTGACTTCCTCAAAAGACGTCTAACCACATGCAGTTCGACCTTTTAATATTGCCAGTTCTCTGCTTTTCCACGAATGTGCATTTGGCCTGCCATGTAATTGTGGAATCGTGAGATCCATCTTTGGCAAAAGCTGTATGTGAAAAAAGATGGGGCCATGGAATCTGGGCCAGAATCATGACACCGAGTAGTAATGCGTCCACCGTAATTCTGACGTCATTGCGTATATTGTGTCACCTCTGGCACTTCCCATTCAAAATACTGAGAGGTTAGAAATGGATTTCCATCAGAGTGCGATGCTTAAGTTACAGGATGTCTGTAACTTTGGTTCATGCAGTAAAAGGATACATTCGCTGAGGAGAAAAACTCTAGTTCTCCGTCTGCCAGAGCTCATAAAACTCTAAAAGCCATGTACAGCGAGAAGATGCGGTAGGGTACCTATCTGAACCATGGATCGGACACGTTTAACCTTTGAACATGTTCGGCCTCTCAGCTTGCAAGCAACAGCTTGAAACTCTTCCAGAATTCAGTTAGGAACTACGTGCAACCTTCAAACCCATGGCAGATGACTTTGGTTCTTGATTTGTTTGTTTAGTCTGAAGTGGGAAGCACTAATATCTGATACTAGAATCAGGTATCAGGCCAACACCATGCACATTTACCCGTACTCATGAAAACGCACCGATACCAACACACCAATACACATGACCAGTGTACACTACTGCTAAAAACATAGCCTAGCTTAGCTCCAAGCTACAGACACCAGCGGCCTTAGCTCAAATCTGAAAAACAGCCTAGCTTAGCTCCAAGCTACAGACACCAGCGGCCTTAGCTCAAATCTGAAAACACAGCCTAGCTTAGCTCCAAGCTACAGACACCAGCGGCCTTAGCTCAAATCTGAAAAACAGCCTAGCTTAGCTCCAAGCTACAGACACCAGCGGCCTTAGCTCAAATCTGGATAAACGCGACACTGACTATCTAGCCTAGTATTTAGCTCCAAGCTACAGACCCCAGCGGCCTTAGCTCAAATCTGAAAAACAACCTAGCTTTAGCTTCAAGCTTACAGACACCAGCGGCCTTAAGCTCAATCTGGAAAAAATACAGCCTAAGCTTAGCTCTAAGCTACAGACACAAGCGGCCTTAGCTCAAATCTGAAAATACAGCTAGTTAGCCTCACAGCTACAGACACCAGCGGCCTTAGCTCAAATCTATGATGAAAAACAACCTAGGATCTTAGCTCAAGGGGCTACAGACAACACCAGCGGCCTTAGCTCAAATCTGAAAAATACTAAGCCTATCTTAGCTCCAAGCTACAGACCACCAGGGGTCTTAGCTCAAATCTGAAAAAACATAGCTAAGCTTAGCTCCAAGCTCTAATAGACACCAGCGGCCTTAGCTCAAATCTGAAAAACACAGCCTAGTTTAGCTCCCAAGCTACATTCGTGTCACACCAGCGGCCTTAAGCCAAGCTCCTGAAAATCTGCCTAATAGAAACCCAGCCTATCTTAGCTCCAAGCTGACAGCGACACCAGGGGTCCTTAGCTCAAAATCTAAAAAAAGCCTAGCTTATCTCCAAGCTACAGACACCCAGCGGCCTTAGCTCAAATCTGAAAACTAGCCTAAGCTTAGCACCACACTCCAACTACAGACACAAGCTAGCGCTTAGCGCAAATCTGAAAAACAGCCTAGCTTAGGCTCCAAAGCTACAGACACCAGCGGCCCTTAGCTTCAAAATCTGGAAACACGCCTATTTTAGCTCCAAGCTACAAGACACCAGCGGCCTTAGCCTCAAATCTGAACAAAACACAGCCAAGCTTAGCTCCAAAGCTATAACAGACAACCAGCTACAAACACAGCCCCATTTTAATAGCTCTAAAAAACTTAGTTCTAGCTAAGCTCTTGAGCTAACAAACACAGCTGCCCTTAGCTCAAATCTGAAAAATACAGTCCTAGCTTGTATCTCATAGCTACAAGCACAAAAGCTATCTTAGTCACAATGCTGGAAAACAAGCGTATCTTATTAGCGTATAAGAAAATAGCCCATCTAAGCCTATATCTGAAGACATAGCCTATCTTAGCTCCAAACTAACAACACAGCCTACCTTAGATCAAGGCTAAAAGCACAGAACATCTTATTTCAAAGCTTGAAACATAGCCTACCTTAGCTAAAAGCTACAGACACAAGCGGTCTTAGTTCAAATCTAAAAATGCAGCCTACCTTAGCTCAAAGCTACAAACACAATGCACAATTGTGTTAGCACAATGCTAAAAACATAGCCCATCTAAGCCTATATCTAAAGACATAGGCTATCTTAGCTCCAAGCTAACAACACAGCCTGTCTTTTACCATCACCAGCTAAAAACATAGCATATATCCAACTCAAGCTATTATGGTTCTAAATACAAAAAAAAAATAAAAATAGCTCGAAAGCTTAAAAAACACATGCCATCCCTTTGCTAAAAGCCTAAGCCTAAAAACACATCCTATCTGAGCTTGACAGTAACCAATAACATAGCACGTATCTTAGCTCAACAGCTAAAGTAATAGCCTACAGACCAAGTCCATCAATAAAGCACAAAAGCAAAAATGCTAAAAACATATCCCATCTAAGCCTATATCTAAGAACATAGCCTATCCTAGCTCCAAGCTAACAACACCGCCTGTCTTAGCTCAAGGCTAAAAGCACAGGACATCTTAGCTCCAAGCTAACCACACAGCCTATCTTAGCTCAAAGCTACAAACACAAGCGGTCTTAGCTCAAATCTAAAAACACAGCCTACCTTAGCTCAAAGCTACAAACACAAGCTATCTTAGCACAATGCTAAAAACATAGCCCATCTAAACCTATATCTAAAGACATAGCCTATCTGAGCTCCAAGCTAACAACACAGCCTGTCTTAGCTCAAAGCTAAAAACACAGCCTCCCTTTGCTAAAAGCTAAAAAACACATCCTATCTGAGCTTGAAACCTAAACATAGCTTATCTTAGCTCAAAGCTAAAATTTAGCCTACAGACACAAGTGGTCTTAGCACAATGCTAAAAACATACCCCATCTAAGCCTATATTTAAAGACATAGCCTATCCTAGCTCCAAGCTAACAACACCGCCTGTCTTAGCTCAAGGCTAAAAGCACAGAACATCTTAGCTACAAGCTAAAAACATAGTCTATCTTAGCTAAAAGCTACAGACACAAGCGGTCTTAGCTCAAAGCTAAAAACATAGTCTATCAAAGCTAACAATATGGTGTATCTTAGCTCAAAACAAAAAGCCTATTTTAGGTCAAAGCTAAAAACATAGCCTACCTTAGCTAAAAGCTAAAAAACACATCCTATCTGAGCTTGAAGCCAAAACATAGCTTATCTTAGCTCAAATCTGAAAACTTAAGAGCTTATACATTTTTACCTTTGAGCCAGGATAGGTCGTATTCCTTTAGCTCTGAGCTAAAATGTGCTGTATTTTCACGTTGTGAGTTCTGGAAAAGTTTCCAGCTGTTACTGGCAGGCCGACAGGCCGACCATGTTCGATCAGCCCGATCGGTAGACCTCTTTGAAAGCATATGAATAATACAAACATTTCATAAAACATAAATCAAAAGTCCACCTGGAGTGTTTGAAGAGCTGGTGGCTAGCAATTTCCAAGCAACGATCCCTTGGAGATGTAGCGGCACTGCCAGCCGATTATGCTAACAGATTCATTAGCTGGTCACTGTTTAAGCCTTACCCACTGCCGATCGATAAAGCTACCTACGCGATCAAAGCCAACTTTGCCGGTTTGCTAGCGTGCTAGCCCTAACACATAAGGTCAATTATTCAATCAGCTAAATTAGCAGCGTGCTGTCATTCTGCAATAACACTATTTTTGGACGGTACCCATTTCAACCGGGGGAATTATGCAAATATTAGATCATACAATGAACTCCTTGTACCCAGATGAGGCCTGCATGGAAATTTTCGGTAGGCTATTTTCTTGCTAAGATATCAGTATTAGGCATGTAGGCTAGGGCTGGGAAAAATGCTTATGGATGTTTCAGTGGGAGAGTGAGAGACGTCAGAGAGGAGTGTGGCAACAGAGAAAGCGAGGTTAGAATAACAGAGTGCTTCAAACTCAGTTGTACTGCTCCTGGAACACCGATGTCTCCGTAGGCCAGTTTAATCCTTCAGTAGAGGCTCTCGCCCTCCAACAAAAATACTCACAAAATAAAGGCTGAGTGTTCCAAGTAAAATCACTTCAGCTGAGTTCAATAACTATTATTCATGTCCTATTTCTTTTTCCCTGAGCAACAGCTTCATTGATATTAATAAGGATAACCCTAGTGCTTTCCTAAGAGCTGAAGAGGAGCCTGGGAGAGTCGACTTCTGTTTCCATATTAAACAGGCTGAACACCAACATTTGTCTCCCTAATTAACATGGCGTTGCACGTTTAGCCGTACACGGCGCGTATGGCCGGCGCTCCGAGCCTCTTAAGTTCAAAGCTACAAGATAACAATAATTTCAGGTTTGGTAACATAAGCAGGGGCTCAGTTGGGCTGGCAAGGCGAGCTGCTCCAGTACTGTAATTTCACGGAAATGCAAAACATTTCCAATAAAATCCTGAAATTCATTTAACTCTTTCATGGGATCAGCTGCACTGACAGATAACCTCCGCTTCTGCAGCTGCGAACGCCATTTCATCCTCATATAGTTCTACTGGTTTTCACAACACTGTAATCACAATCATCGTCAGCTGCACCCAGAAGGAGGTGTGGGAGTGCGGTGCAGTTGGGAAGGGAGATAAAGGTGACCAGGATCAATAACTGATGATAAGTTTAGACTGATATGATCAATATTTATTGAGCTACACATACAGAAGTCTGTCTCTCAGTATGGCGTCGGGCCGCCGTGTTCGCTAACCCAACACGCCAGACGTCTCGGTATGGAGCTGTAGAGGTTCCTGATGGTGTCCTGTGATAATCCATCCCATGCAGCTTGAACATCCTCACACAGTTCCTGCAGATGGTGCGGTAGGAGTGGAGGTGGAGGGACACCAGGCCTTCTGGACGTATGACAACACACCGTTCATCTTGGTGCTGACCAAGGTGCCTCCACACACGGATTCGTTGGGCGTCTCCACCAAGACTAAAGCGGGACTCGTCACTGAAGATGACCCGCTGCCATTCTGAGTCACTCCATGACAGTCTGGTACGACACCACCGCAGTCTTTGGTGACGGTGACGTGGTGTTAAGGACAGTCGTGGTAACGGTCTGTGTGCCGTCTGCCGATGGTGCTGCACTAACAGGAGGACTCATGGAGGCACCACTGCTCGCTGGATATATGATGTGGGTGGTGGATCATTCTCAGCACTGCAGTGACACTGATGTGGTGGTGGTGTGTTAGTGTGGGTGGTGCTGGTGTGAGTGGATCAGACACAGCAGTGCTGCTGGAGTGTTGAGACACTGTGTCCACTCACTGTCCACTCTATTAGACACTCCTACCTTGCTGCTCCACCTTGTAGATGGACAGTCAGAGACGATGCTCATCCTCAAGTCCTTCATCAGTGGATGGTGCTCACAGGACGCTGCCCACAGGACGTGGCCCACAGGACAGGGTTGTCTGGATAGTTCTGGTTGGTGGACGATTCTCAGTCCACTCACACCACCACCACGTCAGTGTCACCGCAGGGCTGAAAATGATCCACCATCCACATCATACCTGCTCTGTGGTGGTCCTGTGGGGGTCCTGACCATTGAAAAACAGGGTAATACAGTACACAGAGAAACAGATCTGGAATTGTCCCTTTGCAGCCATATCACCAAGAGGTCAAAGTGCAATCCATCATAAAATGACAGGTCACTTAGCTATGGCTTAGTACATGGAGACATCACCTCCTACAATAGCCCGAGCTTCTGTTGGTCTAATAGATGACGGTGTCTTGCTGTCTCTCATTCCCTTCACAGTATGTCTTCACCACGACTCTGTCACACCTTTGACCTCAGTGCAGGACCCCTTGCCCTAAGGGGCTGGAGAAGACGGTTCCGGTCTTTCTAACGTATGATCAACAGCGCTGGTCTAATCCGGCCTTTCATAAACCCCACGGCGTATTTACGTAAATGGTGGGAGAGTGGAGAGTACATTCTCTCCGACGATGGCCTGCACAATAGACCCCTACGATGGGGTGTCCACCTCTTCCTGAGAGGCCGTGGCCCTCTTCGTTCCATGAATGCTGGAAAGTAATCCGGACAGCAGTTCACGTCACTACTCTCCATCCAGTAGCAGGTCGTGGTTACTCCTTTTCAGGGACGGGACTATAAAAGCGTCACCGGTGCCTCAAGCAAGCAGTCGTCGCAGGTCGTCCAGCGCTGCTTGTCCGACCGAGCTGACCGCATCCCGACATCATGATCAACTCATCTTTTCTCATTATCGCTGTCGGGCTCTTCGTCAGGGGCACCGTTCACTCGGCAAGCCTGACTTTGCCCAAGGGGAGACTGGAAGAAGACAGCTTGAGGTCAGGGTTGGGAGACGATGTGGTGGGCGCGGTGGGGGCCGGAGCTCTCCCAAGATTCCCGCTCATAGAGGGAAGACTAGCCGACGAAGACGGGACGAAGAGGATCTTCATCCTTCCGGTGAGTAGTCTTCCTGAACGTACGGTTTGTGCAGTAGGTGAGCACGATGTTTCAGAACAGTGGCGGTCCACAGGGGCCAGCGTACGGAACAGTGTGGTTGGTTACCTGCTCCTGCACACGTGACTGTGCACATCTGTTCATTGCCAAGTTTGTTGGGTGTGTTTGAGCAGAGACATCACCAAACCGTGCAGGGTCCCAGCCCTCCAGGAGCGGAGTTACGCACCCCTGCTTTAGGAGATCCTGTAATTGGACATTTTGGTGATCCGCTGTGTATATAATTATCGTAGTTTCTGTGATGGGCTGGGATCCGTTTCTCTGCTCAGTTGCTGACGGCAGTGTTTCTCTCAGTAAAGTTTATCGTGCCATATTAATAAGAGTCAAATATAGCAAAAAAAAATACATACATAAATAAATACTGGTTGCATGGCATTTGTCACACTGCTTTTGATTATATACCATATAAAGTATACAGCTAATAAAAATAATAATAGAAATATAAATTTAAAAAAATAATTTATTATTTATAATTTATAAATTAATGAAATTAAAAAATAAAAAAATTAAAAAATTTTAATATAAAAAAATGAAATAAAAATGATCATTATTACTACTGTTACTACAATAATAATAATAATAATAATAATAATAATAATAATAATAATTATACACTCATCATCAAAAGACCAGCTGCACCCAGAAGGAGGTGTGGGAGTGCAGGTGCTGTTGGGTTACCAGGATCAATAACTGATGATAAATGTAGACTGATATGATCAATATTTATTGAGCTACACATACAGAAGTCTGTCTCTCAGTATGGCGTCGGGCCGCCGTGTTCGCTAACCCAACACGCCAGACGTCTCGGTATGGAGCTGTAGAGGTTCCTGATGGAGTCCTGTGATAATCCATCCCATGCAGCTTGAACATCCTCACACAGTTCCTGCAGATGGTGCGGTAGGGGTGGAGGTGGAGGGACACCAGGCCTTCTGGACGTGTGATAACAAACCGTTCATCTTGGTGCTGACCACGGTGCCTCCACACACGGACTCGTTGGGCGTCTCCACCAAGACTAAAGCGGGACTCGTCACTGAAGATGACCCGCTGCCATTCTGAGTCACTCCATGACAGTCTGGTACGACACCACTGCAGTCTTTGGTGACGGTGACGTGGTGTTAAGGACAGTCGTGGTAACGGTCTGTGTGCATGTAGTCCTGCGTGGTGCAGCCGGCTGCCAGAGCAGTGTCTGTAATGGTGGTGTCGGGTGGGTCAGGTACAGAGATAAGGCCCGTCCTTGAATCATACCCACCAGGTTTCATTCCTGGCGGTTGATTCCTTCTGGGTGTAGCTATGCTTCTGATGATGACTGTATGTGTGTACAGCTGTTCAAAGTTCTGGCTATTGCGTCCGAGTTCCGGCAGTGTGATGATGGTTTTGGAATCATTAGCTTTAATAAAGTAAAGATAATAATAAACAATAACATTAATACGCTCACAGCTTCGGTTACCAATCTGCACATACGGAGAGGCGGAGACACTCCGGCTTGTGTATCTTTGCCTGAACTCCTGGCAACAGGTTCCTCCATGGAAAGAGCCGAATGGTCCTCATGCTGTAGCAGTTATCAGTGCAGTCATGGAACAATCGAATGGCGGAGAGGCTTCTGCCTCATGGGGGGAAGCCGTGGCTACGAATAAAAGGGGCCACTGTGATGCTGTTAGGGAAGGGGGCAAAGCGAGGCATGGGAAACTCTTTTGCAATTTGAGCCGTTTCTTCCATGCGGGGTTCCATGCTCAATACGGCATACCAGAACGGCTCAGGAGCCTTTGGGTGTGGGCTGGTCCAATTATCCTTAAACATCTCCAGGTGTGGTTAGGAAAAACAGAAATGCCCAGGCTTCCATACAATAAGTCCCTACGGAGGAACCAGTGGTCTGTGCTTAGCTTGGGCAGGGAAGGCCTACTTGGTGATTACCTATGGTCTGTTCCCTCAGGACTTGGGCTCCAAGTGGGGCGCCGGGAGCGACGCGAGCTCCACCTTCGGCCAGGCCTCCCCCTTCCTCTCGCTGTGGAGAACGGAGCGCGCCCCTGCCGGATCCCTGAAAGATGAGCGACGAGACGCAGATGACCTCATCTCCGTGGCCAGGAGAGACTTGGACAGTACACGTAGGCCCTCTCCCGCTTCTCTGTTCTGCTTCTTTGATGAATGCGGTACTAGACCGTGGAACGTAGCCCCGCTTTGGCCACGCGGTTCGCCGGGTGATGGGTTTCGTCAAAGCGCCTCCACTCTCCTCAGTCGTTTCGAGTCATTCAGAGGAAGGGAAAGATAGGATTTCACAGTTTTGACAGCACCTATCACAGTGAGCCTCACCAGAGTTCAGGTAGCTTTCCAAACATGGAATGTTTTACTGCTTGACTGGGAATACAATAGGCAAATCCACGCAGCGGAACCGCGCTCAAACATAACAGCGTAACTCAGCCGAAAGCGGACGGTGGTTTGGAGCCGATGCAGTACTCAGACAACCGTCAGTCAAACAGTTAAAGGCAGCATAGAGGCTCAGTGGCCACCATCAGGCACACCTAGGTACACTCACTGCCCATTTCACCTGGGGGTGTGGCCAGTGGACCGGGTCTGCATACTCCGGGTTGCCCCCAGAACAGTGCTTTACAGCGTCATCTCTGCAGGTCTATTCACCTGTTTTTGTTCCAATAGTCAAGTCCACCTTAAGCGGAGCAGCTGCTGCTACATTCTGTGATCTGTACAGGTGCCTAAATGTAACTGCTGCACCATTTAAGGTGGACCGGGAAATTTAAATAGAAAGCCACCTTGAGTTTTATGAAAACAACTGATGCTCCATTTAAGGTGGAATTGTTGCAGTCTTCCAGTCCACCTTAAATACAGCTGCAGCTACATTCTGTGACCTGTACAAGTGCCTGAATGTAACTGCTGCACCATTTAAGGTGGACCAAGAAATTCAAATAGGAAGCCACCTTGAGCTTTGGGGAAAAGAACTGTTGATGCCTTTAAGGTGGAATTGTTGCAGTCTTCCATTCCACCTTAAACGGAACAGCAGCTACGTGATGTGACCTGTACAGTGCCTGAATGTAACTGCTGAACTATTTAAGGTGGACCAGGAAATTCAAATAGGCAGCCAGCTTGAGCTTTGTGAAAACAACTGTTGCAGTCTTCCAGTCCACCTTAAATACAGACCTGTACAAGTGCCTGAATGTAACTGCTGCACCATTTAAGGTGGACCAAGAAATTCATATAGGAAGCCAACTTGAGCTTTGGCGAAAAACTTTTGATGCCTTTAAAGGTGGAATTGTTGCCGTCTTCCATTCCACCTTAAACGGAACAGCAGCTACGTGCTGTGATCTGTACAGTGCCTGAATGTAACTGCTGAACTATTTAAGGTGGACCAGGAAATTCAAATAGGCAGCCAGCTTGAGCTTTGTGAAAACAACTGTTGCAGTCTTCCATTCCACCTTAAATAGAGCAGCAGCTACATTCTGTGACCTGTACAGGTGCCTGGATGTAACTGCTGAACCATTTAAGGTGGACCTGGAAATTAAAATAGAAAGCCAGCTTGAGTTTTATGAAAACAACTGATGCTCCATTAAGGTGGAATTGTTGCAGTCTTCCAGTCCACCTTAAATAAAGCAGCAGCTACGTTCTGTGACCTGTACAGGTGCCTGAATGTAACTGCTGAACTATTTAAGGTGGACCAGGAAATTCAAATAGGCAGCCAGCTTGAGCTTTGTGAAAACAACTGTTGCTCCATTTAAGGTGGAATTGTTGCAGTCTTCCAGTCCACCTTAAATAAAGCAGCAGCAACATTCTGTGACCTGTACAGGTGCCTGAATGTAACTGCTGAACTATTTAAGGTGGACCAGGAAATTCAAATAGGAAGCCAACTTGAGCTTTGTGAAAACAACTGTTGCAGTCTTCCATTCCACCTTAAATAGAGCAGCAGCTACATTCTGTGACCTGTACAGGTGCCTGGATGTAACTGCTGAACCATTTAAGGTGGACCTGAAAATTAAAATAGAGAGCCAGCTTGAGTTTTATGAAAACAACTGATGCTCCATTTAAGGTGGAATTGTTGCAGTCTTCCAGTCCACCTTAAATAAAGCAGCAGCTACGTTCTGTGACTTGTACAGGTCCCTGAATGAAAATAGAAAATAGAACGCCAGCTTGAGTTTTATGAACACAACTGTTGCTCCATTTAAGGTGGACCAGGAAATTCAAATAGGAAGCCAACTTGAGCTTTGTGAAAACAACTGTTGCAGTCATGCAGCCTGAATGTAACTGCTGCACCACTTAAGGTGGACCGAGAAATTTAAATAGAAAGCCAGCTTGAATTTTATGAAAACAACTGTTGCTCCATTTAAGGTGGAATGGGAAATTCAAATAGGAAGCCAACTTGGGCTTTGTGGAACTGCTGTTCCATTTAAGGTGGAACGCAAGAAATGGAAGAAAAAGAAGCAACCAAGAGGATTCGAGCTGGGTGGAACAGCCCTTAGCACTGCTAGGCATGCCTAAATGCCCATCTCAGCTGGTCCGCTTACTTGTGGGCGGTATGCCAGTGAACCGGATCAACGTTTTCCGGGGTGTCCATGACACCCACATACGGTCACCTGTGTGTGACCCCATGTACTAGACATTTTTGATTGGCTTGTAGAGGGGCATCTGATGTCAGCATGTGGTCACTTTGGTGGGGTACCACTCTGGCTTTCTCAGGACTCAAGGACACTGAATATTTGGTCCTGTCCTCTACTACCCCAACCCATCATTTCTACTCTTCACTTCTTTATCTTCTTCAATTATTTAATGTGATCCATCCATCCATCCATCCATCCATCCATCTCACATTCCTGAAATTGGTCCGAACCAGTCAGAACCATCCAAAAAGAGTTTTCACACTCAACCGAACCATCCTAACCACCTCCTTTGGTTGGACCATGATCCGAAGCACACCTGATCTTTTGGTTTAAGCCAAATCTGTAAAGTCTGACAGTCCAGATCAAACAAGGTCAGTGCAAAAGCACCCTCTGTTTACCATATCTTCAAGTTTCTGCATAGATACATCATCGCATTGGACAAAAATGGGTCCCGTTGCCTGTTTAAGGTAGTAGTACCATCAGGCTCCTGCAGATGGCGCTGCACGAGGATGACTGGTCTATAAATACCAGCGAGCTGTGAGTGCCAGGATCCATAGATTGGGAAGAGGTGCTACAGTGCAGGGAATGTCAAGTTCCATGTGTGGTAAACGCTCCAGAGCAGATGTTAATGATTGGCTAAAAGGAGTGACTGCATGTGGGCGTGGCCAAAGACCATAGTGTGAAGGAAGTAGCTGACTCTGCAGGTGTATGGAAGCAGCGTACGGTCATACGGGTCTACCAGCAGTGGATAAAATCCCAGTCTGCAGGGAATTCTCCTCGGAGCTGTGCCAGGGAAGGCATCCACCAAATCTGGAACCAACTGACCAATTCTTGGATGCATGAGTGTCTGATGTGGCTACATCCAGAAACCCGTCCAGTCTATGACAAATCTAATCACAGCTGCTATTAGGTACGTTTCGAAACACATCCAGTGAGCACAACTAGCAACCACCTGGAACACCATACTGTTGATACGAAACCATCGAAGTACCAAAATTGTTCTCCATCATGTCATATTGAAGGTTATACCATCCTACTAGCTCTCACTCCTCTTTAACCTCATTGGTAAAGCTCTCTCTGTTTCTCTTTAGTGCTTCGGTGCATGATCGGGAGAGTGTACCGACCCTGCTGGCAAGCTTGAGGACAGCCCAACGGATCAGCTCAGCCCACCTGGGCTCCTTTCTCACCACGATCATCGTCCTCATGTGTTGTGTTCTGTGTTTACAATCCAAAAATGGAGGAACCAAAGCACTGTACAGTTACAAAACGTAAATAAACCTTTATTAAAAGCCACAAATCACAGCCAAGGTCATTGCAATGTCACACATAGAGACATAGAGGGACAGATCTCCTTCGGGGTTAAAACAGACAGTGGTAAAATCTCAAAAAAAAAAAAAAAAAAAAAAAAAAAAAAAAAAAAAAAAAAAAATATATATCTTTTTTTTTTTTTTTTTTTTTTTTTTTTTATAAAAAAAAGAAAATAAAATATAAAAATATATATAATTTAAAAAAAAATCAATAAAATAAACCAAATAAAATAAAAAATAAACACACACCACACAAGCCCCCCCACCCCCGCCTCCCCCCAAAAACCCCATGCCTAGAGTGTTGCAAATCCGTGTCAGGGGACATGATTACACCCATTTGGCTCGCTCCGCTTGAAACGCATTTAGCCCACTAAAACGGCAATAAATAAGACGCAGTGATCTGCTGATGAGGCGCCACAGATAAGCTTTAAATCACAGCCTGAAAAAGCCCGTGAGCTTGCCTTGACCTGCGATGAGCTTCTTGCCAGCAGCTCTGCTGCTCTTCTTCGCAGGCCCCGGGTTGGAGGCTTTGGCAGGGGGTCTCTTCTGGGGAGGCTGGTTCTCCTCGCTTCCTTGATCCGCACAGTCCCTGCTCGCCAGCTTCCTCTTAGAGGTCTTGGTGACCGTTTGGAGCCGCGCGGGTCCACCTGTTCGCACGCAGGCGTTGCCGATACGCTGCCCCAGGGCCAAGCGCGCAGCCTCTGGGTCCATTCCCACTGAGGAACATGAATAAGAGAGAAAGGGAGAAGTTAAAAAAAAAAAAAGTCAGGCCTGGGAATCAGACTTAACAAAGACAAATGGAGAAGAAGGAGGAGGGTGAAGGAAGAGGGTGAAGCTATGATGAAACTGCTGACGTTAGCCTGCAGTTTAACAGGCAGCGTGTTTATTTTACTGAGTTGAAGCTGAACATTTGTCATGTAATGTGGTGGAGCAGAGCCTGAATTCACAGGGAAGGAGAGAGGGAGAAGAAGAGAGGGAGAGAGGGAGAGCCCATGTGAGAGTTTGTTCTTGGGCTTTTTACTACAGATGAGGGGCCGGCCAGGTTTCACAGCGCTGGGAATTGTTTTAAAAGGTTGATCTTAAGTACCAGTCCCCAAGCAGGGATTGGGCAGACTTCGAGGCCCTGGCTCACCGGCTCAGGAGGTGGACCTGGGCACGGTTCCGACAGTGTGGCGTCAGAGGGACCTGGAGCGTTCCCTTATGTGTGTATTTGTGTGTGCAGCCGCCATAAAACATACAAGGAGGTCATTATACAACTTGTCGTTTTCAGCTTGATGTTGGAGGCCGCGTTCGGGAACTTACCGAACGCGCTCGCGGCATCCGCTTGTTCCTCTGGAGCAGCGGCAGCAGGTGAGGGGCGCTTGGGAGCAGGATGCACGCAGGTGGGAAGCTGACTGGAGCTGGGGAAATCGAGCACGCGGTTCAGGGGTAGCCCGTCGTCCTGGTAGGTGCAGGCGAACTGGGAGCGGACGACTCTTTCCTTTGCCTGGAAGAGGGGGAAAAACAGTTTGAGGGATGGCCTGCATCTCAAGATAACGTCCAGAAAAGATTTATCCACACTTCATTTAGACCTGGCCCCCAGCTCCATCTGTTAGACAGCAACAAATCCGCATCAGCGCCGACGTTCCCATGAAACGGTGGATTTCCTGACACGGTGCCACAGAGATACACTACGCAAACACAACAGCTTTGAGCAAGAGCTGTGGAGCGGTGGAACAGCAATCGCTGAACTGCCAGTGCTCCGTTCAACACCACTGGGAAGACTCGGAGGAGTGCCATTTGTGAACCAGAACCAGAACGTGATCTCACTGATACTCTCATGGCTGAATGCAATCAAATCCTCACAACAAAAGAGGTTCCAACATCTAGTGTAAAGCCTTTCCAGATGAGTAGAGGCTACGCACTTTCAAACAGTGCATGCTCACAGCTAACAATGGCACGTATATGAAGCCAGTGGCCCAAACCATGTTCAACACACCCCCCCTGAGCGCTTAGCCTAGCATGGGTCTAGGCTAACCAGCTCAGACGACAGACTGAGGCATACTCAGACAGGACCGGTTTCGCAGTAGGAGGAGAGAAGTTGTAGGCTGGAGGCTAAAGATGCAGCCTTGGGGTCAGAAGGTCACTGGCTCAGTTCCCTTAAACGACAGGACATGACTGAAGTGCCCCTAAGCATGGCACCGAACCCCATACTACTGTTACTGTAGGACCACCTACACACCTGGCCAAATGGGGCTGTGAAATCCCAGGCTGATGCAGGGATCAGGCTGACCGGGCCGTCCCGGGCACCACAGTGCTGCCTCCTGAGGTCACGCCACACAGCCAGTTCCTCGTTTCTCGTGTTTGGGCCCAGTATTGGATATTTGAAGGTGGTGCACAAACAGCATGGCCACCTCCATCTCAGTCATCGTCATTAGACAAACAGGGGAGTGAACCGAACTCGTGCTCGGGGGTCTGCCCAGTGTTCATCGGTTGAGCAGAAGTTAGGGCTGCCACCTTTCAGAAATGAAAATAAAGGACAAGGGGGCGTGGTCATGTGTGAGTGACATGTGAACAAATCGCGTCTTGTATTGGAGCTGAGTCGGGGAGGTGGGACGGCTGTTGGGGGAGATCATTCATGTGTGTGTGACAGACATGTATATCGGACATTACTGGTACTATGGAACAAATCACGTGAAAAGGGTGTGGCCAGAAGCAGAGGACTACAAAGAAGAAACGGATACCGTCGGATAGCAAAAGCGTAACTGTGGCGCATGACTAACTTAACAATTGAAAAACCATTATGGTGGTCTTCAGACTGAACCTGGAGGAACATCTGCCAGGCAGCTGGGAAAGCTCAGAGAAGGCTACTACAGGAGAGCGAGAAGCTAACTGAGCATGTTCTACTTGGACCCCCTGAACATAAAGACATTGGTGGTACGCTGAGGCTTTGGTGGTCTGAATGATCCGTCTCCAGTTCATGGAGGCCCCCTTCAGTCCTGGTTTATTAAAGACTAGACAGCCACCTGATCGGCCCAAGGAGCATGAAGCCGCCAAGCACATACAGGCTCTGATGGATCAACGTGAAGGACGAAGATGCTGAAGGTCGGTCGGTGACTGGCAGGAGATACACAAGCGAGCTGCTCACGAAACCTCAACGAGGCCTCAAGGTCCCGAGGGTCACTGAGAAGTGCTGATCCGCTACCGCCAGGCATCCACACCTGCTTTGGGATTAGCAGGATTCCAGAGTTTCTCCCCCCGACTCGGGTTGCAATAAATGGAGAGGAATTTAGAAATAAATAAAAAATAATAAATGATATATAAAAATAATAATAAAATAAAAACAATAATGATAAAAATTTAATTTATAAAATGAAATAATACATAATATTTTTAAAAATAAAATACTACTACTACTATATCTACTACTAGAAGGGCAGAATAATAATAATTTTTTATAAAAGCACTTTAATTAACAATAACAACAATAATAGTTTCTCCCCTGACATTTTGTGGCAATTAGAATAGAGTGGATTTTTAAAAAATAAATAAATAAATTTATATATTAAGAAGATCAGATCAAAGCCTTTTCAAAGCACTTTACCCCAATAGCGGGCTTCCAGAGTTTCTCCCCTACATACAATACATAGAGTACATTTAAATACATACAATACATACATACATACATAAATTAAATACATTATTATAATCTCATTATTATACATACATACATACATACATATATATATATATATATATATATATATATCAGATCAAAGCCTTTTCAAAGCACTTTCTCCAAAGAACACCTGAAAACAACAGCAGCCCTCACTCAGACACGGTGGCTTAAACCAGCAGGCCATGTGGCCCCGGTGGCTTGCTAATGGAGAGCATCCTGAACACTCAGTAAAGATGATGGCAGCTAAATATGGCAGCATGCTAGCTCACTTTTAATCCCCACAGCTGGGAGGGCTGAGCAGCGTGTGGAGAGGGGAGGGAGGGGAGGAAGGGGTGGGGATGCCTGAGTGCATCTACAGCCTGTCCTGGCACAACCTCTTTGGACCAGCTGACCCAGGGGGCAAAACGAGGGCAGTGAGGGATTTCAAAGAAGCGGTGAGAGGAGACCGATGGGGCCCATAATGCTGGAGGGCGGCAGGTGATAGCAATTACCCCCCGGGAGCGCCAGCGCGGGGTTATCGGGACGTGCTGTACCAAATCGATCAGATAAATCAGAAATATGCAATGAGGTGCAACTGTGCTCGTCCGCCTGGGGCTCGCTCAGCTGCACACCTGCCACGCAATAAACACGCATGCCCGATTCTATAGACCAACAAAGTCGTCCGCGATGTTTATACAGCCGGGTATTACTCATCAAAAGCGAGAACGGGCTTCGGGCCTTAAGCCCGGCACAGTCTTCTGCATCACTGCCCGTGTGCCAGTTGACGTCAGCCTGGGAAGGAGCCGGTCGGGGAGGGCGGTGGGATAAAATCGTTCTGCAGACAACAGGAAACAATAACCTTTCAAGTCCCCCCCTCCCCTCTCCACCGTTAGTGGTGTTACGCAGCCGATACGGCGGCTTCAAAGTGAAATGGATGCGGAAAAGCTTCCGCCCGCCGAGTTCAGGAAGCGGTGAGCTACCCAGGGACCATTACTGCGCACTCACAGGAAGGCGGCCAGAGTAGAGGGAGCTAAAGTGACATCTGCTAGCGCAATCAAATAAAGAAACCATTTTCCAAAATGCATTTAGCATGCATGCTTGCAGAGGCTCGCTGCAGTCTTCTCTCGCTCCCTCGCTCTCCGTCTCTCTCTCTCGGCAGAAATACCCAGGCCTCAGATTTAAAAGCGTCCCCTGTTCACCGTGGTGGGAAGGTTTCGTTTTGGAACAGGCTGCTCCGAGTGGCTCGTGGTCCTGACTCAGGGCTTTATCCTTTTCTGTAGTCTCGCACGTCAACAGTACTAACTTACAAGGCCACAGCGTGACGGAGAACCGCTCCAACGTTCTACTCCACAAACCCAGCTAATGCCCACTACAACCTGACGGGTTATGTAGCTGGCATTAGCCGGCATGCGGTGGCTTCTTTAGGAGCTGAGAGGGAATTAGGATGCAGGCCGCATCTCCTTTGCGACTTGGAGATCCAGCATCAGTCCTAGCGGGCTTAACAGGCCCATGGCATCCAACCTAGGGTCAAAGATCAGCGAATACCAAAAACTCATGATGATTTCACAGCAGTGATATGGCAGGGTGACGTGGGGGTAACGTGGGTAGCTCTGTCGCCCCACAGCAGGAAGGGTCTGGGTTTGATTCCCGGCTGTACATTTCGCCAAACGTGGTAGTTTGGAGGCGTTGGATGTTTTGGACTTTCAGCTGACTTTAGATCAAAACCAGTTAGCTTTAAATGACCCCATACCTTAAATCAGTCCCACATTGACTTGGGGCATCTGGTGTTCTTTCTGAGTAGAGGCTGCGTGTGCCAGTGCTGGTGCGGGTTCCCAGGCACTCCTGAAGCCATTTAGAATGGGCCCCTTACGGACCCCACATAAAAACAACATGGTGGAACATGTTCAAGTGCAACCTGAGGGCGTATATACCCTCACCATCCAGAACCAGCTCTGTGCTCATCCCAGAGGGACCATGGTAGACAGCGATTAGGTGGTAGACGACTCGTCCGTTGTGAAGGTGTCCTATTCTAAAGCAGCACGTTAAGGTTCTAATCTCTGTTGTGGTACCCATATTACAGATCGCCTGCACATACTGGACAGCCGGTTTTCAATGCTTCACACTATAGCTCAGTAGGAGACGGACGCCTCCTGTGGAATGCCTCATCAATGAGCACATCACTGATGGACCGCGACTGTTCCCAGGTTCACGTAGTGCCACTCCACTTTCCCGCTTGTGTCACGGGTTTCAGACCAGAGAGTTTTCCAGCTGCGAACCAGTTTACCTGTGGTGGAGAACGTGCAGAGCGGTTGGAGATGTTGGCACCGGCACCATGTTGGTGGAGAAGGGCTTTTCATGGGCTTCCTCCAGGTGCTCCGGTTTCCTCCCACACTTCAAAGACATGCAGTCAGGTGAAATCACCTACACTGCCCCCGAGTAAGTGTGTGTGTGCAGAGTTCGTGCAGGTTTCAGAGTTGTGTCTTTAGGACCCGTCAGGCCGCTAACATCACCACGATGTGCCGATACGACAGATGTTCTGTACCCAGAATCTGAAACCTCAGATTCTGATGTTTCACTGGATCCGAATGTAGCCTGAAGATCGTTAGGCGAAGCGATAGTTCAGTGGGTGCGTCTACAGACGACAGTGAAGATCCGACTCACCATAATCCCACATGCCAACCAGTACATTTCCCAAACGTGGTAGTTTGGAGGCGTTGGACGTTTTGGACATTAGATCAAAACCAGTTAGCTTTAAATGACCCCATACCTTAAATCAGTCCCACATTGACTTACAGACATTTACATATGGAGACGAGGGACAGGGATGCAGTCTCACTTCCTGCTCTAAAATGCAGGGGCGTGATTGATTACATACATACAGACATGTAGTGGGTTTGATGCCTGTAAGGTCTATAGGTGGAGTTGTACAGGGGCTGGCTATATATTTAATAACAGACTACATTTTATACATTTCTATATATTGGTGTGTAAAAAAATTAAAATGTTATATATGTGTGTGTACATACATAAAATATATAGCCAGCCCTGTATAACTCCACCTATAGACCTTACAGGCATCAAACCCACTAGATCACCTACAAACGGAGTAGCACTGAGTTTACAGGAGCAAGCCCGAAGCTCGACCTCATTACCTTAGGCTTGACGTGTCCTTGTTGGCTCTGGACGCGGTTTCGTAAGGGCTGTGGAGACATTCCTGAGGGTGCCTCTGGAGATCTACAGGCATTTACGTGAGAGAAAGCAGAAGCCCATGACTAAACAAAACAAGACACAACATAGAACGTGACAAACAGCAGAACAAAGCGTGATGTAAAACCAGACCGCGCCAGCACTAATCTGAACACCGTCAAGAAGCCATGAGCGGAACGTACTTGTACAGGGACAGAAGACACACCCCCTCAGTCCCACTGAGAACGGCCTGATCTTCAGTGAGCAGTTCAGCCTTGTTCCTGCAGGGCGGCGCTAGTGCCTCTTCGTCCAGCAGAGCAAGGAGTAGCTTCACGCTCTCTCTGCCGCCGTAGGCAGTGGCATGGTTGATGGCGTAGGCTTTGGGCTGCAATTACAATGAGTGTATACACATTAGTCCACCTGAATATGTATACAGCTCTGGAAAAATATAAGAGCCCACCTGTACCTGATCAGTGTCTCTAGGTGTGCAGGTTCTGGGTTTGTGTTGGTTCTGTTTGGTTCTCTACACTACTGGAACCATGTCTCCCAAACTCCAGATCAGATATTGTATTAGATCTGTGTATTTAGAAAATCACTAATGACCTCCAGAAGCCTGTTTTTAGAACCATGCTCGCTGTGCGTTTCACCCCAGCCACCGCTCGCCAGTCTCTCTGTAGGTCACCTGAGGTCATCTTACGGTGGGTTAGGGACATTGGAATGAGGTGGCGCTCATCACGGTCAGTAGAGAGCGGGTTTGGCCCTCTGCCAGTCTGTAGCTGTGTTGTCCTGTGTGTTTGCTGCTGGACCTTGTTCTTATGAACCAGACGCTCACTGTATCTGCCAGTAAAGCTAGAACCCAACCTTCGGTTCCTCACTGAGAACCTGCTGTACATGTGGAGATGCTGAATGAAGAAGAAACTGGAGTCCTGTATATATCTATCGTCATTCCACCGTTCCTAGCATTAGCATGAAAACCGGAATTGGAAAGCGGCTAAAGTAGTCCGAAAGCTAACGACACAATAACGCAGTTTGTGGCTCTTAATGAATGACCCTTTCCGCTGCGGAGGACCAGAGCTTCCAATGGCTGACCGAGGGTCCGGTTTCCCGTTATGTCCTACCAGGCTGTCGCTGAGTTTCTGAGGTTGACCTGCCGGGTCTGTATGCTGCTGTCGCCTCACATATACACCACCTGATCAAAGCTAATCTCAGAGACGCTGGCTTCCATACAGACATATGAACTTCAGATGGTAGTCTAATGAACGTGATGGGCTTAATCGCTCAGTGGCTCCATTTTCAAACGAACAAGGACAACATTACACGTACAGGAGTTCTCTACTTTACATACGACAGCAGCAGACCAAGCATATCCATCCAGGTCCATCAGGAGAAAGCGAGTCGGGTCAGATTAAGCGTTTTCGTCATGCCAGCTCCCGTCACAAAGAGGCACGGGTGGAACAGCAGGTTGTATATGATGAGTGTGTTGGAACAGGAGCGGGCGCTAGCTGCAGATACTGGTAAGGCTATGAGCCAGAATATCTAATGGTGCTAAGTGAAGTTATACATGCAGCTCTATTCCTTCTCTGAGCTTCCCAGTCATAAGCATGCATTAAACCAAAAAGGCCCTCACATCCTTTAAAGGAAGGCTAGAAAATAAAACGCATTACTGACGCGGTTTTTAAACAGCAGCTCACATATGGATTATAAATAGATTTTTTTTTTTTTTAATACAAAAAGGTTAATCTCTGTTTAATAGTTATCGGCCACAACAAGGTGCCAATAATCTGTTATTGCATCAGCCAAAAAATGTAATACCGGTGCATCACTAGTTCATAGAAATAATAATTCAAATTGAGAAGTCTCATTTTGTTGCTGTCCAGTGAAAAACATGCATCTCCATTTTTTTCCGATTTTTACTTTTATGCATCACTGGAACCCACCAGCTGCCGTTTGCACTGAGTGGGAATTTCATGATGAATGGACCAACAGAAACAGCCCAAAAGCACTTGAGAAAAAGTCTGGTTCCATTGACTTGCATTGAAATTGGATTAGGTTTTCCCCTCTCCTGTGAAGCTAGCATGGTGGAGATACTGGTTTTGCCTTTGGACAGCGACGGTACACTACTTTCAGAGGATTTGGAGATTTTACCCGAGCTGGACTGATGCCTGTGCCGGACGCAGACTCTTTCAGAGTGGTGTGGATTTGACCGATCCTGTCTTTGAGCTCCTTCACGGTATCTTCTGTAGCAGCGTACACTGGGTCTCCGTTACTGAGGCCCTTCAGGAGAGCTGCCCTGATGCTGGACACCATCCTGCACCCAGCAGCGCTAGGAGGAAACAGGGAGATGTTTGTCAATCAATCAATCAATCAATCGGCTAGCTAGCTAGCTAACCAACCGACTAGGAGTGGGTGAATGGACAAAAATATCATTGATATGAATCAAATCTGTAGATAGAAATGGCGGTGCTCCATGAAATATCATTCATTCAGCTGCAGGGGGTTTCTTGGAACCTATCCCAGCGGTCCCTGAACATTAGGCAGGAAATACCTTGGACACCTCAGTCAGATATACACTCACTCTCATGCATTCCCACCTAAAGGGCAATATAGCATCCCCAGTTCACCTGACGACAGGTTTTTGGACGGGGGAGGAAACAGGAGCTCCCGGTGGAAAGGGCGAATCAGCTTGCTGGTTACACTGCCAGCGGGAAAGAGTCGACAATGCGGTGATGCTAGCGGTGCAAGGTCTTAGTTGAGACCTGCATGAGCACAGTAGCCAGAACCAGCCAAAAGTGAACATTTAAAAAAAATAAATAAATAAAAAATTTAAAATACCGTTTATTCAGCACTTAGGAATTAGGAAGCATCGGGATCGAAGGGGTCAAGCCCAAATATACGGATGCCATGACACCCGGTATTAATCCAAGAGCAGATAAAATAATCAGACTAATGAAAAGGAAGAGCCACAGCCAGAGCTGTACGCTCAAGCAGAGGTCAGTCAGTTTACAGGCTGCGAGAGAGAGAAGGAGGGAAAACGGAGAAAAGAAAAAGATAGATAGAAAGAAAAACAAAAAACATTGCAGTGGAAGTCCAGGCTATCGCCGGACCACCGCCTTCCCGTAGCCGCGCACCTCGGCTCGGAGCATGCTCCTGCGTATGTGCACACGCCTGTGCGGACGTTAGCGAATGTAAACAACGGGGGCGAAGTTGGGAAAAGAGCCGGCCTGAATCCCTGACCCAGCTTTGGCGTGAGGGAATTACAGTAACCGAATCATCTGGGAAAACAGATGTTAGCCGGACAAGAAGCACCGATCCCGCATGAGGAGGTGTTTGTGTGTGGTAACACAGTACTCCACGAGGTGCTGCGGGGTGGGGTGGAGGGTCGCAGCCTGATGAAAGAACCCTTCTGGCTCAGGACTAAAAATCAGTCCATCTTCTGGGAGAAGCCAACCCCCCCCCCGGCTGGCCCCCTCCCCCCGCAGCAGGTTCAAGGCACCGAGCGCACCGATGCACCGGAGGAAATTATCTTTAGGCCTTACGGGAGCCAATCGTCGGTCCGCTCCACTATGTGTTGTGCTGCCAAGCGTTTTGGGGAAACCACTGTTTTTTGAAGTGAGGGCAATCAAGGAAATATTCCCGATGTATGACGTTTGATCAGCTTTCAGCAATCAACCCACGGAAGGACACAATTGCCTTTTTTCGCTTTTCAGAACAATGGGCTTTGATGTTTCACAGATAAACATGCTTGAGCAATTCCCCCCATATCGTTAATGCTGACGTAGGCGTCATTAGTGGCTGCTTTTGAGGGAAGAGAAAAATAGATCTGCAGATAGATAGCCCGGCCGTATTGCGATAAAAGGTGAGCGTGAAGGGGCTTCTCTGAGCGATAAGATCAAAATCGGCCCGGGAAATCAAAGGCTCCAGTTATCACCGTCTTTTTGGGGTGAGCTGGAGTCAGGTGAGGGTCAGGTGACGGCTTCCAGAGCTTTGGGGCCCACATGTCCATGATCTACAGCCGAGAACAGAGGACGGGGTAAATGAGCTGCGTCAGGAGACACTCTGACGATGGAATCTCTAAAGATGTTGTTTTTGAAACCATCCACAAACTGACTTTGCTTCAGGCAGACCAGTGCTCCTTTCCAGTAAATGTGGGGAACGCTGGTTATCCATGGTTCTCCATCCGTTATCTGAGGCAGGATTCATTCACATGGTGGTCTGAAGGACACACCAACATCTTGGGAGCCTTGCTAGACCCGTTTCAGCTTTTTGGTCAACATCATCCTCCCTTTTGGAACAGCAAGGACCATGGTTCTCCAACTGGTTCCTTTCAGGCTCCTTATAACCTTGGTGCTTAAAGAGGGAACCAGCCTACGATCAAACCAGTTTTCATTGGAACCAATGAACGTCTAAGGATATGGCATCAACGGTAACAAAGGGCACTGCACCATGGTAGAAGTGAGCACAGATCAACTGGTGATAGCACCCACCAGGACCACAGAAGAGTAGATGTCACCACTATCGCCTTCTCCATCCTCACCAACAGCCACCATCACAGACCTCCAGCGAGCAGTGGTGTCCTCCATGAGTCCTCCTGTTAGTGCAGCACCATCGGCAGACGGCTGCACCACGCAGGACTACATGCACACAGACCGTTACCACGACTGTCCTTAACACCACGTCACCGTCAGCAAAGACTGCAGTGGTGTCGTACCAGACTGTCATGGAGTGACTCAGAATGGCAGCGGGTCATCTTCAGTGACGAGTCCCGCTTTAGTCTTGGTGGAGACGCCCAACGAATCCGTGTGTGGAGGCACCGTGGTCAGCACCGAGATGAACGGTTTGTTGTCACACGTCCAGAAGGCCTGGTGTCCCTCCACCTCCACCCCTACCGCACCATCTGCAGGAACTGTGTGAGGATGTTCAAGCTGCATGGGATGGATTACCACAGGACACCATTAGGAACCTCTACAGCTCCATACCGAGAAGTCTGGCGTGTTGGGTTAGCGAACACGGCGGCCCGACGCCATACTGAGAGACAGACTTCTGTATGTGTAGCTCAATAAATATTGATCATATCAGTCTAAACTTATCACCAGTTATTGATACTGGTTTCCCAACACCACTGGACTCCCACACCTCCTTCTGGGGGCAGCTGTTCCTTAAGAAGGACACACACGACATGTGACAGATTTACATCCTGCTATTAAATGGGATTGGAAATTAGTCATGTCAACAAGCAGTATACTGTAAATCCACTGGCCTCAGTTAATGATGTCAGTTAATAAGTTGTCGCTTAACAAGTGCTGACTCTATTGTACTCCCGTGTGTTAAAAGCCAGAGAAATATTGATTCCAGAGAAGCATCTGGTCTTGATCAGCTTTCCTGCAGCAGATCTGATCATTAAACGCCTGAGCCACATGTACTCACATCTAGTTCAGTTCTTCAAGGCCAGAAAGCGGCTTATGGGCTTAAAAGGTGGGAAACTATCGATGCTGAGAAACTCCCACAATATTAACAGATGCTAACAGGCCTCAGGGTGGACAACATTCCAATAATTTTATTGTTATTCATTTTTGTTAAATATTATCTGAGCATATGGTGGATTCAGTCATTGATAAAAGAACTCTTATTACGGCGTGAGCATAATTAAGTCAATTTCTCTGCATTAACACTGAATAAAAGCATTAACTATTATTACTGTGTTTTTAATATATGAGGCAGCAAACTACAAAATAATTACATCCTGGCATGCAAAATCTTATATCTAGTCAATCCATCTTATAACTCATAATTTAATATTACTGTGATCTTATTTTAAGGCTTTTCCAGGCTTGCTAAGTCAAACCGTCCTCGTACATTGGTTGATAATTTTGCCTGTTTCAAGATCATTTCCTTAAATAAGTTAAGTATTTGCCAAATCCGGTGAGAAAATTTGGCTTACTAAGAAGAAATCAAGTAAAATGTCTGAAAATAAGATATTTTATTAAAATAAGAGATTACAAAAGTAAAAGTCAATATAGCTAGCTTAAGCTCTGCCTTAGCTCTGCTAGCTAGCTAACAGGGAAAGGCAGAGCTACGGTTCTCACACCAATGAAGAAAAACACAGTTTGGTGCCACATGGCCCTAATGTTAGCTAGCTAGCTAGCTATCCATCTAAATCAGGTCTTTCTGACTGACAAACCCAACCACTGAAACACAGACGTGGCTTCATAGCAAGAAACACCTAAAAGACTATAAACCCCACACACTATATCACGTATCTGCAGAGGAACGGTTTGTTGAAGCCAGTAGGTGCTAACATAAGCAATGCTAGCTAGCTAGCTAACATTGTCGCACCAAACTGTGTTTTTCTTAATTGGTGTGAGAACTTCATCTCGGTTTATCAGCTGCAGACTTTCCTCTTCTCCTTCTCAACACTAGAATCAAACAGTCGTTTTTTTTATTTTAGACTCTGCTGAGCTTCTCGTTATTTTAGATTTTAGTAGTGTTTTAGATGCTACGATCAAGTCGTAAAAGTTGCCATGCCACTGTTTAATACGCTACATATTAAATATCCCCCTTAAATAAAGCTTTAAATACTCGTTTCTGATCGATGCAGGCCCAGATTAGTACCAACTGGACTTCCTGCCTTCTTAGCCACCTCTAGTTGCTACGGTCCTTTGGGCTAGCATTTGTCCAACCAACCATCACAATGTTTTATTAAATTGGGCAAATTCACAAATCAAAGCCCGAGGCCTCAACATTGTTGATGCAATTAGCATGCATTAATCATCATCATCATCATCATCATCATCATCATCATCATGTGACCACAAAGGTTAACGAGAATGTTCATGGTTCTCGTATGCGACAGGAAATGGTAACAGGTTTTCAGGAGAACAAACTTTAAGCATACTGTGTGGGACCGTGTGGTGGAGAAACACCAAGAAAAGACCATAACTGGTGCTGTTCTCTCTGGGTGGGCATGAGGGGTGTTCCTCAAGGACCTGTTCTAGGCCCACTTTAATTCATCTACATTCTCCCTCTTGATGCCATCAGTTCTCAAGTCCTTTGGTTCTATGTTCATACAGCCCCAGACCTCCTCAACCAAGTCTTCTACTACCTCACAAATCGTCACAGTCCAAAGAAAAACACGTCTCCATTTTTGTTGATTTTCACTTTTAAGCCTCATTTGATCACATGAGCTGCTGTTTACACCGTGTGGGAATTTCATGAAGAAGGGACCCACAGAAACAGCCCAGAACTGCTTGGAAAGACGTCTGGTTCCATTGACTTCCATTCAAATTAAATGAGGTTTTTGGCCTCTCCTGTAAAGTTGTCACTTTGGGGGATACCTGTTTTTCTTTGGACGGCGACGAAATGAAACTAATAAATCCGATGCTCACATTAAAAGCACCTCCCACTGAAACTCCAGAGACCCCAGAACATCCATTACTCGGCACGTATTGGGTTTTGACACAGAACTGAAAACCCAGAAGCTTTCGTTTTGAGCCGTCTGTTGTGGAAAGCACTGTTAGTGATTAAAACTTGACATTTGGGTGCATTTCCGGAGTAGGGCGGGAGGGCAGGGCGCAGTGGTTACACTCTGCATGCATTCGTGCTCAGATGACTGAGGAGTTTTTTTTTCTCCTCTGATCACTTACACATTCTAGCGGTTGAGTTTTTTGGGGCTGACTCTGGAGGAAGTTAGGCTTTCCTTGACAACTCGTAATTACAGCTCTGTAGAATCAAGACAACCTAAACACACAGAATATCCACAATAGGATTTAATTCCGGCCTCAGAGCCAAAAATCTAATTGAGCTGAAGCTTGTATTGTTACCAGGGATGAGCTACTGAGCAGTGCGGAGTGGGAGCAGAGTCGGAATAGCAGTGCTCTCCGGCATTACCCTATCCGGCAAACCAGACAGAACTTCCACTTCCACACTGACCCGCTCTGTGACCTGAGCGATGCTGCGGTGACCCTACAGCTCACACATGACGGCCATTCATACACTGGTTAGACCTGTATACTGATCACAATGAAGCTCTATAAGTGTCACACGGAGTCTCCTGTCTCGTCCATCTTACTCTGAGGACGACACTCATTAACGCTTGCTAGACTTAAGGACTTGTCAATCTGAGACTATGATATGAACCCACATCATGTTCTGGTTGTTAGCCGTATAAGCTAACAAAATATGCTATAAGCTAACAAAATACGCTAGCTTTAACTAGATAGCTAGCGGTCTTCATCAGCCCTTTTCTGACTGCCAGGCTTGGCAACTGAAACAGACGTGGCTTCATAGCAAGAAACACCCTATAAACCCCACAGACTATATCCAGTCTCTGCAGTGGAACGGTTTGTTGTAGCCAGTACGTGCTAACAATAGCTAGGTTAGCTAACATTAGGGCCATGTGATAAGACCAGACAAACTGAAGACGAAGAAAACAAAAGAACAGACACTAACAGAGATGATTGTGAAGAAGATAGACAATGAGGATGACAAAATGAAAAAGATGAAAATGAAAAAAAAGAAATAGATGACAACAATGAAGAAAAACAATTAAGCCAAACAATAAAGATGAAAAAAACAAAAAAAGACAAAAATAAATAAATTAATAAAAATAACACCCCCACATGAACAAAAAGACGATGGCGAAGTTAAAGGCTGTGTAGGACAAGTGACTCTACAGCTCAAACGCAACGGCTATTCAGACAAAAGACGAAAATGGAAAATAAAGATGAAAACAAGCAGAATTTTTTTTTTTTTATTTAAAAAAAAAAAAGATGTTCTGTGTGATGAGTGATGCAGCAGTGACTCTACAGCTCGCAAATGACAGCCATTCAGACAAAGACAGAGATGGCAAAGACGACGACTACCAAGACAAAGAGGATGACCACGAAGACTAAGCCGATAAAGATGAAGACAAGAAAGACACGCCACCAAAGTTAAAGACCAAGACGATAAAGAAAGTGCCGGCATGAAGACCACTGAGACTGTGAAGAAACAGAATCAATGATCAGACAGAGACAGACAGACAGACAGACAGACAGACAGCTAGCTAGCTTCTGGACCCAAATGTTAATCAAGCAATAAATCCATAACCCTTTCGGCCCCATCCTTCACACCTCACCCACAGTAAGTGCTTCAGTCAACCGCTGGCCTGCACCGAGACGTTCTCTCAGTCCTCAGAGGTGAACATTCATGAGCAGCGTCAAACTAGGTACTGAGTTTACTACACAGAGGTCTGCAGAACACACAGATCCAAAAGTCCTTTCCTACGTCAGTCAAGACGCAGGGTCACGCGGGGTCAACACCACATGACTATCAGAGAGTCAACAGAGCCACATTTAGAGGAAACAGAACACGGGGTCAGTGGGGTACTGCCACTGACCCAGTCGTCCAGCATGACAGAACACACAGCAGGCTGTGCAGAGGGTCCTAAACTACGACACAGGAACAGAGGCCATTCCTTAGTCTCAGATGTTAGGAACACCCACACTTCCCACACACGTCCACTTGCAACCCCCACAATGATGGGATATTCCAGCAGGACAATGCACCTCACCTCCCACCCAGGCTGTGCAGAATCGGTTCCAGAAGCATTCTGGAGAGTTCAGATGAATGGCGTGCCCAGTCGTGAGCCCTGTTCAGGCATTCCACCATCATGCCTCATTCAAACGCTGATAACTCACGTCTCCTAGCCATGAGCCTGCTGGCCAGCGTTCAACTTCATTCACAACTCACACAGGAGTGGACGTTCCCAAGCCGTCCCCCGAGGCAACACGCTTCATAATCAATTCACATCGACGTCCAGTGACTTTGGTATGTCAGTGCATGTCACAATATCTGATCAGCTGAATCGCCACCGCATGTCGTCCAGTCCCAGCAAGAGGGCAGCCCGAGTTTAGCAGCTTAGCCTGGTCCAGTGGAAAGAGACCTTCCGAAGGAGTCATCGGTGCGCTCTCCAAGATTCTTCATCTGCTAAGCGTCAAAATTACTGAAAACTGCATTCCAGGGAAATGAAATCTGTATTTTTGCAGAGATAAGGTTTGTCTGGGGACGTCTATGTCTGGCCACTTCTTCGATTTTTGAGGAAACACTATGGAAACTCAAAACATCAGGAGATCTAGGAATGCATCCCTTCACTTGTACAATAAGGTCAAAGCCAGGGCAGAACTGCAGCAGCCCTGCTCCGTCCAAGGGTTAAACAAAGACTGCGGTACAGAGGAGTGGCTTCCGCCCACATCAACCATTTTACAGCATAGAGCCGGTGAAGCGAGTATAAATACAATTTTTTTTATAAAGCACACTCCACCTCCACCCCTACCGCACCATCTGCAGGAACTGTGTGAGGATGTTCAAGCTGCATGGGATGGATTATCACAGGACTCCATTAGGAACCTCTACAGCTCCATACCGAGACGTCTGGCGTGTTGGGTTAGCGAACACGGCGGCCCGACGCCATACTGAGAGACAGACTTCTGTATGTGTAGCTCAATAAATATTGATCATATCAGTCTAAATTTATCACCAGTTATTGATCCTGGTCACCTTTATCTCCCTTCCCAACACCACCGCACTCCCACACCTCCTTCTGGGTGCAGCTGGTCTTTTGATGACGAGTGTATAAGAGAACATGATGAAAACGAGTAGACGGGTGCTTTAACCAAATGCTGCATCGCTATCCATTCCCATCTGGTGAAAAAACCAAACAGGACAACGACTGGAGTCATGCAGGCTTACCTGGGATTTGGGCTTTCTCCCAGTATCTCCTCCAGCTGGTCTGTGAAATGGACAAACTGGGACAGGCCCTTTATGTGCTTCCTTAAGGGATCAGACGGGGAAGGGGCATAGCCTTTCCCACCCAGCTGTACTGCCCTGACGAATGATGTCACGGCCTGAAAGAAGACCAGACAAAACCAATCAATCAATCACATCATGTTTTTGCACTTCGGACGATCCCGACGCCCTGTGCCGTTTCTATGGGAATGTAAGAATATGGGAAATCTAAACTTGCCAGGAAGAGAGATGTAGCGCTGCTGCGTGCTGCCCGTTTGAGGTCCGTGAAGGCTCTGTGCCCCAAAGAACGGCTGGGAGCGTTGAGGGTGTGTGCGAGGGCCAGGTCGTTCTTAGTGTTCACCAGCAAGCCTAAGTACGAGCAGAAGACCCTCCGGACCACTCGCTGCACCTGAGGACAGAACAACACATGCGTGAACAACGCACAGACCAATAGAACCCTGGGTCCTGAGCTTTTGGGGGCAGTCGGGGGCTAGAGGTTAGGGAACCAGTCACTTGGGGTCCCTGAGTTGATAGGAACGGCTGAAGTGCCCTTCAGCAAGGCACCTAACTCCCAACTGCTCCCTGGGGGTGCATGTGCGGCCACAGACAGACAGACACACAGACGTGTGTGTGGTGGACACACCTCGACAGGCAGACAGACAGACAGACAGACACATGGACGTGTGTGTGGTGGACACACCTCGACAGGCAGACAGACAGACAGACAGACAGACAGACAGACAGACACATGGACGTGTGTGTGGTGGACACACCTCGACAGGCAGACAGACAGACAGACAGACAGTTCTCCAGCAGACCACTGGGTGCCACCACTGTTGCCCCCAGCAACTGACGCGCCCACGCATGTCCTTGCAGTTGGTGCTGAGGAGCCTATCATTCTTTGGCTCCATATGTCCACAGACAGACAGACAGACAGACACGTGGACCTGTGTGTGGTGGACACACCTCGACAGACAGACAGACACGTGGACCTGTGTGTGGTGGACACACCTCGACAGACAGACAGGCAGACAGGCAGACGTGTGGTGGACACACCTAGACAGACAGACAGACAGACACGTGGACATGTGTGTGGTGGACACACCTCGACAGACAGACAGACAGACACGTGGACCTGTGTGTGGTGGACACACCTCGACAGACAGACAGACAGACAGACAGACACGTGGACCTGTGTGTGGTGGACACACCTCGACAGACAGACAGACAGACAGGCAGACGTGTGGTGGACACACCTCGACAGACAGACAGACAGACAGACACGTGGACCTGTGTGTGGTGGACACACCTCGACAGACAGACAGACAGACAGACAGACAGACAGACAGACAGACAGACAGACAGACAGACAGACACGTGGACCTGTGTGTGGTGGACACACCTCGACAGACAGACAGACAGACACGTGGACCTGTGTGTGGTGGACACACCTCGACAGACAGACAGACAGACACGTGGACCTGTGTGTGGTGGACACACCTCGACAGACAGACAGACAGACACGTGGACCTGTGTGTGGTGGACACACCTCGACAGACAGACGTGTGGTGGACACACCTCGACAGACAGACGTGTGGTGGACACACCTCGACAGACAGACAGACAGACAGACAGACAGACAGACAGACAGACAGACAGACAGACAGACAGACAGACACGTGGACCTGTGTGTGGTGGACACACCTCGACAGACAGACAGACACGTGGACCTGTGTGTGGTGGACACACCTCGACAGACAGACAGACACGTGGACCTGTGTGTGGTGGACACACCTCGACAGACAGACAGACAGACAGACAGACAGACAGACAGACAGACAGACAGACATGTGGACGTGTGTGTGGTGGACACACCTCGACAGACAGACAGACAGACAGACAGACAGACAGACAGACAGACATGTGGACGTGTGTGTGGTGGACACACCTCCACAGACAGACAGACAGACAGACAGACAGACAGACAGACAGACAGACAGACAGACATGTGGACGTGTGTGTGGTGGACACACCTCCACAGACAGACAGACACGTGGACGTGTGTGTGGTGGACACACCTCCACAGACAGACAGACACGTGGACGTGTGTGTGGTGGACACACCTCCACAGACAGACAGACAGACAGACAGACACGTGGACGTGTGTGTGGTGGACACACCTCGACAGACAGACACGTGGACGTGTGTGTGGTGGACACACCTCGACAGACAGACGTGTGTGTGGTGGACACACCTCGACCGACAGACAGACAGACCAGTGGACGTGTGTGTGGTGGACACAGACAGACAGACAGTTCTCCAGCAGACTACTGGGTGCCACCACTGTTGCCCCCTGCAACCAACACGCCCACGCATGTCCTTGCGGTTGGTGCTGAGGAACCCATTACTCTTTGGCTCCAACTGGGAACTTTCAAATTTCAAATTCGGGACATTCTCCGGTGGACATTCACCACACGGTTCAAAATGAGCTGCTTGAATCGGAACAGAACACGCGCCACGCTGGTGCAAATGGGCCACAAGTGGTTTACGATAAACAAACAGAAGCGTCCAAGCAGCTGTGCTCCATTATGAGGGTCCTGGTGAGACCAAATCCGGTCATGAGCGCGTGGTATAACCGTGGAGCACCTTAAACACCTCCAACAGGCCCAATCCATAACCTTTAGACTGCGTCTTACAGTAGCAAGATCCAGCACCTACCCTCATAAATCCAGGGCTGACAGAGCAGCTAGGCGAAGGAGGGGGTGGGCCACTGGGCAAGACTGAGCCCCGGTCTCAGTTTGCACTGTACCGGACTTTCAAAACATCCGCCTGGTAATTGAATTCACATTTCCCTCTTAAATCTGAGTGATATGATTTAATGTTCCTGTTAATAAGGGGGAGACGGATCCTGGAGGAGGAACCGGAGTGTGCGAGTGCAGAGCTCGCTAGGAAATATGAGGGAGAGAGAGCGAGAGAGGGAGAGGAGAGATTGCCAAGCAGGGAAACAGGAGAGGGGAAGAGAACACCTCTGCAGTGCAACATCGTGCCAATTAACAATTTGAACAAGCCATCCTCCCCTCAGACTGAAAGGGCAAAGGAAAGTTCTGGGCTGTTTACCCAGGAGCCAAAGCTGCAACAGTAAGCAGCTTCGCCGACTCCTGAAATCAGATATGCGCAACACATCTCCAGTTAACAGGGATCAGGACACCGGCATGAGCATTAGACCTACACAATATGCAAATGAGTCTAGCGCATATTAATGTATATGCATACACTTCTTCTATATATTCTATTTCCCCATTCCACCTTAAATGGTGCACCAGTTACATTCTGTCTTAGACATCTAACCTCCGTCTTATTTTCTCGTTCCACCTTAACTGGTGCAGTTGGTACACAATGGCTTGGATTACCCTTCCTGCCTTTCTCATTTCTCTGTTCCACCTTAAATGGTGCGCCATATTCATTCAGTCTTGAACGATCAGTTTAGCTTCTTGGTGCATGTTCCTAATTCCACCTTAACTGGTGCAGCTGTTACATTATGGTTTAGCTTGCCCTTCCACTCTCGCAGTCTTGTTTCCCTGCTCCACCTTAAATGCTGCAAGATATACATTCAGGCTTGGTCAAATTTCCTCATTTCACCATAAATGGGGCAGCAGTTATATTCAGTCTTCGATTTCCTGTCTAGCCTTCGGTTATATTTCGCTGTTCCACCTTAACTGGTGCAGCATTTCCATTCTGTCTTAGATTATCTGTCTAACCTCTCTGTCTTATTTCGCCGCTCCACCTTAACTGGTGCAGCGGTTGCAGTCTGGCTTAGAGTATTCGTCTAGCCACTCTGTTCAATTTCCTCATGCCACCTTAACTGGCGCAGCCATTGCATTCTGGTTTACATTGGTCTAGAGTCTCAGTCCCATTGTCCTATTCAGCAGTGGGTGCAGCAGTTCCATAGTGTCTTAGATCTTAGTCTAACCTCTTGGTTTTATTTCCTTGCTCCACCTTAAATGGAAATAAGTTACATTATGGTGCAGCAGTTGCATTGTGGCTTAAATTACACTTCTAGCCTCTCTGCCTTATTTCCCTGTTCCACCTTAACTGATGCATCAATTGCATTCTGTCTTAGATCAAGTGTCTAACCATGATCTTATTTTCTCGTTCCACCTTAAATGCTGCAAGATATACATTCAGGCCTGGTCCAATTTCCTCATGTCTAGCCTTCGGTTATATTTCGCTGTTCCACCTTAACTGGTGCAGCGGTTGCATTCTGTCTTAGAGTATCTGTCTAACCTCTTGGTTTTATTTCCTTGTTCCACCTTAAATGGAAAGACTTACATTATGGCACCTTATTCTACCCATCCATCGTCTCTGCCTGATTTCCCCATTCCACCTTAACTGGTGCATCAGTTGCATTCTGGCTCAGGTTGTCTGATTAGCCTCTCTGTCTTCTTTTCGGGTTCCACCTTAAATGGCTCAAGTTACATCCTGGCACCTCATTCTACCTGTCTAGGCTCTTAGGTTTATTTTGCCCTGAAACTAAAGCTAATGCTAACGCTATTCACAGAAGCACATTCAAAATGCAGTGTTAAACACTTCTTATAACTTCTATGTGAGTGGGCGGAGCCTAACTGATGCAGGCTTACTAGGTGGACATATGCAAATGACTTGGTTTTCCATGACATCGCGGATCATAGGGAATTCTAAAGATGCCATTTTGCAGCTCATCTTCCGGGTAAGGTCTATGGACCCGGAAGTAAACAATGCCCTTTGACGGTTTTCCCAGATATGGGCCCAGCGTTCCGCGCAGCTGGAGGGGATGACTGTAAATCTCCCACTGTGAATCTCCTACCTGCGAGATGCAGCGCTGAGCTCTGTTGGACGGGGTGGCCGGACACGGAGGGATCAGCCCGGTTTCTTCGAAGGCCTCCGTGGTACCGTGCAGAAACTCAAACAGCTGCATCTAGGTGCGAAAACAATCCCAGGAATAAGAGATCTTGTTAAATGATGCTCTGCCGAGATGAATGCCAGAAGCCCAACCTCAGGGGCCCCTGCTGACGCCACCGACCGTTCCCAGCACTCACTGCGGTGAGGGGATCCTCTGGGTCTTCATCTCGCCTCAACTGCTTATACATATTATAGATGTCGATCAGATCCACCGTGTTGGTGCGCTTCAAAAAGCTGTCATACTCTTTCCGGATGAGGTCATAATTCTCTGAAAGGGGGGAGCCGTCATGGGACAGGTGGAGCTTGTCCAGAAGCAAGCATTTCCAAGCCACCAGCACGTCGCTCAAAGCCACACCGAAGTCTCCTCTTTCCTAGAGCAAAAGCAGAGACAAGCATCACACGCGAGAACGCTACAGGCCAAGCAATGGAAAATTTTACAGCTGTACATTTAGAAGAGGGAAAAAAAAAGCTCTCATTTATCTCCAGGATCCCTCCGCCTTCGGTGGGGGAAATATTCCCATCCTGGAGATTTAAATAAGGAATATTTTATTATCTGTTTAAACCCAAAGCATTAGAGAGAGTTATAGGCCACACATGGGAGCACACACACACACACTTTGACAGGGTACTTTATATTAGGTGGGGTTTGTCCTAAAACTTAACCTCTACACTTACATTAAACCCCAACCAATAAAACACACAGCGTTAGGGAGCAGTGCACGTTTAGGCCAAAGCCCTTCCGTCCTGTGTATACACCAAACCATACATCCTTACATTTACGCTAAACCCCCCTAACCCCTACATTTACACTAAACCATACATCCGCTATATTTACACTAAACCCCCCTAACCCCTACATTTACACCAAACCACACATCCGCTATATTTACACTAAAACCCCCTAACCCCTACATTTACACTACACCCCCTAAATTTACACTACACCCCCTAAATTTACACTACACCCCCTAACCCCTAAATTTACACTACACCCCCTAACCCCTAAATTTACACTACACCCCCTAAATTTACACTACACCCCCTAACCCCTAAATTTACACTACACCCCCTAACCCCTACATTTACACTAAACCCCCTAACCCCTACATTTACACTGAACCCCCTAACCCCTACATTTACACTAACAACCCCTACATAAACTAAAACCCTAACCCCCCCTAACATTTACACAATGCCCCTAAAACCCCTAACCCCGTACATTTACACACTAAACCCCTAACCCCCCCTACATTTTACATTGAACACAAACCCCCTAACCCTTTAATAACCCCTCCATTTACGACACTGGACGTGGTGGTTTTGGTGCCCTGTTTACACTGTGTGTTGTAAACCCCCAACACTGCTTTTTTATCTGAGTGGATCAGACACAGCAGTGCTGCTAAATACCAAAACTATCCAGCACACAGCATCCTGCAGCTATTAATAAAGGACTGGAGGACCAACCCAGGCTGTGGACCAGTGCAGTCCAGCAAGGTAGGAGTGTCTAATAGAGTGGACAGTGAGTGGACACAGTGCCTAAACACTCCAGCAGCACTGCTGTGTCTGATCCACTCACACCAGCACCACACACACTAACACACCACCACCACGTCAGTGTCACTGCAGTGCTGAGAATGATCCACCTCCCAAATTCTACCTGCTCTGTGGTGGTCCTGTGGGGGTCCTGACCATTGAAGAACAGGGTAATACAGTACACAGAGAAACAGATGGACTACAGAGTGTCCTATATGGTCAGTGGAGCTGAGTATGGACGAGGAGGGTAGGTGGCTTTAATGACGGTGGGACAAGATCACACATGAGTTCCATGATGTGACTGTTACCTGCTTACAGACTTCAGCAGCAGCAAGCTGCAGGACCATCAACATGTTGTCAGCTCCATGTATGGTGGTTCTCTCAGAGTCTAGAACCCGGTGGCACTCTCTCCTGAAGACTCTGACCACTGCTTTCAGGCTGCCCTCCATGGTCTCCTGTGTCCCCATTGTCCTTTGTTTACAAACATGGGAGATCAGAAAGGTTGGAGATCAGAAAAGCTGAGACAAAACTGCGACATCGAGCTACAATAAACCGGATTATCAATTAACAGGTCATATATCTCCACCTAAAAAGACCGGAATGAATGAAATATGAGGAGACTAAGAATATAACACAGGTGTGAGCCACCTGGAGGAAACCTTACCTCAAGTATGATTTCAGGAATATTAAAGCCTCCTTTCCCAGTATAGCCTATGTCCCTGCACTGTCAGCAGCTGTTTTGAACCCAAACGCCGTCTCAAATTTTAAATCCACAGGAAGTTGCGCATGAACCAATCAGCTTTCAAGCGTCTGCTTTAGCCACGCCCCCTTTCTCGCAGCGTGGCGGCGCTTTAGTTGCGTCTGTGCTTAAAGGGGAACTCCGCCGAATTTCCAAAAGATCCACGTAAATAAATTTCTGAGATGTAAACAAGTCCGGTTTGTTGTCAAGTGCTCCGCTGCGGAGAATCTTACCGGTACATCTTTGTTTACACTGGTGGTGAACGGAACCAGACGTCCACCTTTAAAAGCTTCCCCACCGGAAGTTATTACGAGTCTATATTTGCCTGATGACTGACGCATTGTTTCCCAGTAGTTCCAGGCTTTAGATTTAGACTTAAAAGGATTAGTTTTATGTTTGGGCATGATACATTTAGGCTTAAGTGCGTGTGAATCGGTTCATAGTGGAGGAGCGCAGGGCGTTGTTAGGTACAATAGTTTAAACGCCTTTTATTGTCATATTGATGATATGATCATTTTATCCCAGTAAAGGTATAAAATGACGTATAAAAAGTTCAAAAGACACACGTGGTGGTTGTAATACTAAGTACAATGTCTATATTTGTGTTGTAGACATGGTGACCCCTGGTTCCCATCACTACCACCTTTAAGGAAATCCGACCAAAGCAGTTTGGGTCACGCGGTTTTACATCCCAGATACTGAATCAACTGGGAATTTTGAGAAAATCGGTAAAACACAAACTAAACGTAGAAATTAAACGACATTTAATATAACAGAGCACTGAATTATCAAGAATTGTTGATAAAGCGACGAAATAACTTTTTTTGTAATAAACACATAATATACACGGTAACTCTGGGAATTAAAAAAGTTCCTCTGAGTGTCCCACAGTCAGGCGTAAACATTTTCAGCGATCTACACATCATGGGCACAACTCTGCGTAGTACGCCATGATTTGTAGATCAGCGGACGTGCGACTCCTACAGTTACATGCAACGACCCGGATGTAAACAGTAAACCAGTTTAAACGCGTGTTAAAGGCGCGCTAGGACATTGTTAAAAATAATTTAATCCCACCTTCTCTTAAATTACAGAAGGTAGTGTCGGATTAAGCGCAGATTGATTATCTAGTCGTCTGATTAATTAGAGGTTAGTCTAGGTTCTGTTCGCTGTGCCAATTTAGCTAAGGTAGTTAGTGCTAATGCTGGAGATGCTAGCTCGGCGTGCTGTACAGAGGCGTCAGTGAAACAGCGAGACCTGTGTTATATTGTACCGACAGGGTTTTCTCTTCGCTCCAGACGTACAGAACGGTACTGGCTCCTTAAACTTGTCTTTCTTTAGTTTGTCAGCTTTTTAATTCAGTGTTCATTTGCGCTTGGAGCTATTTCTACAGGTGTTTTAGCAGCCAGAGTTACAATACTGGTGTACAGTGTGCAAGGTCTGTCATCACATGCAGGACAGACTTGTTTACATAGCACCTACGGTAGCCTGTGGTCATTCAAAGTGCTCTACAGAGGGAAAATCCTAAATTAGAAAGCGTGTAGTGTTAAAAAAAATAAATAAATAAAAAAATAAATAAATAAATATATATATATATATATATATATATATATATATATATATATATATATGTATGTATATGTATGTATGTATATATATGTATGTATATAAAAAAAACTATTATACTGCTGTGCAGTAAATAACTATATAAATATGCAGATGACAGTGTAGTAGTCTATTAACACATCCAGTAGATCAGTAGAGTCCTATTTAATCCCATACAGCCGAGCGGTAAAGCAGTTAACATACTTCCACCAGTGAAAATCATAAATCTCAATTTTTGTTGATTTTTACTTTTATGCATTGTTTGATCACAGCAGCTGCTGTTTACACTGTGTGACGATTATGTGGTGAGCTGACCAACAGAAATGCTCCAGAACAGCCTGGAAATAAATCTGGTTCCGTTTACGTGCATTAAAAATGAGGTTTTAATTAAACATGAATTTAATTAAACCTTAAAAGCTAGTTTTTTTTTTGCCCTCTCCTGTGAAGTTGCTGTTTTGGCGATACAGAGTTTTCTTTGGACAGTGACGGTACGTTAATGATGCGTAGAGAGTTATAGTGTAGAGATGCGTAGAGAGTTATAGTGGTGCTCAGAGAGGCTGTCCTGTTGGTCACCCGACACAGTGAAGAGGCGTTGAACAGTCTGACCGCTGTTTTTATCAAGACTAGGAAAAAAAATACTGTAGCATCAAACCCGTTGGGGGATATGAGGATAAATCGTGGGGTAGAGGTGTTGTAGAGCTAGCAGTGTTTGACACTGGGCTGAAAGCTGCTCAGATAGTGTCAGGGCTCTTCTGACGCCGTTGTTGCTCTTGTTGCTATTCCTGAATGAAATAATCTCAGTTTTCTTTCTAATTCCTTCTGTTCATGATCCCACTTTCATCTGGCCCATTTGCCAGATGGGTTAATGGCACTTGGGTGGAGCGCTCCCGGTAGCACATCAGGGCCAGGCCTCAGCCCAAAGTAGGCAGCTCTGCTGTATCTGTTCCAGAAGTGGAGCAGATCTGTTTTGGGGCAGGTTGGCCAAATGCCTGTTGTAAAGCAGGGGTTAGGGAACCAGCCTTGTAACCGGAGGGTCGCCGGTTCGATTCTAGTAACCACTGAAGTGCCCTTGAGCAGTACACCCAAATGCTCCCGTGGGTAGGGCTGCCCACCAAGTGTATGTGGGTGTTTCACTTCATGGATGGGTTAAATGCAGAGGACCAATTGCTCTGTGTGCAAATCACAAATGGCCAACAGTGGCCCTAAACTCTCTGCTCAGGGAATCATTGGCCTCACCTAACGTGTGGGCCACCTTTGGCTCATAGCAGGTTGCCAGGGCCGACTGTGGGTCACATCCGCTTGCTATCTGCCTCAGGATCCGTTCTCCTTCCTGTTTGGTTTGTTTGTCTGAGCCTGCGTTTCCCTGTTCATCCCCTTTTCTTGGTCATGATGCAGGTGGAGGAGTGAAACTAGCGTTGCCACAGAATGCAGGAGGATGCCAGTCGCTCTGCCACCTACACGGTGCCCTGTGAGGATTACGTCAATGTGGTGGAGTTCAGCCCGTATGACTGTGGCTCTGCAGCCTCGCTCCTGGCTTACGGAGGAAACCAGTATGTAGTGGTGGGCACCTGTCGTTTTAAGGTGAGTCTGGCGTCCACTGACCTTTCATACACCGTATGTGCGCTTCCATGGAAACGGAGGTGAACCCGTTAGGATTGCCATTCCTTTGAACAGTTTATGCAGAAATATGATATTCCTAGATCACACTCGAACAGATACTTACAGCTTCGGAACGTTGCATCCTCAAATTTGGACCGCTTTCCATTAACTCTCTCCACAGTCATTAATAAGCGGACTATTGGAATAACTTATGGACTGCTTGGTTCACATAATTCCACCCCACGGGCAGACTGGGTCGGAAAAATATTAGGAATTTTCTAGGGCTGTACCCGACTCAGAATTTTGCCAGTCAAATCGGATTTGCCCGTCTTTCATCTCTCATAAATAATAAACTGCTAAATAAAACCAGATAAGTCCATATTTAAATTATTTTTAGATGAAAAGAAGAACAAAACAGTTTAATTATTATAATAAATAATTATTTCTCGTTTATCGGCAGGCGTATTAAGTGACTGTACTTATCTTTATATAAAAATAATCTTATCTGTAGATGAATAAATAAATATATCTGTAATTTAGGTTCTAAAATAATGGAGTTATAATAAAACAAACTTCTCCACTCCGTTTTTCCTTCACCGCAAACAGCCATTACGTCTAAACGAAAGTCAGCTCTCTCGTTTGGAGCAGTGTTGGGTGTCTGACTGAATGACGAGCAGGATTCGGTTTAATTTGTTCGGATTCTCTACTTCAGAAGCTCCTCCTCTTTCTCTGAGACATCGTTCCCCCCGTGTGTCTCAGCTTCACAGCTTCAGCCTTCTTCAGCGGTGAACCGCCAGCGCACGTTGTCACGTGGATTTCATTTTTTAGCATGCGCCACAGCCCAGCTAGAACTTAAATATATATTCATTATTCCCCTTTAATAATTAATAACATGTCTTTATTGTTATTGTGTATTTTTGTAAGCTTTGGTCTGTTTTACGAGTCACTGTTGTCAGTCCAACTGACAATTCGACTCGTCGACTTCTAGAGGGCAGCCCTAGAATTTTCTAATCTTCTAAATTATTATTCAGTGTCGGATGGTGCAGCAGACTTTCTAAGATCAAGGCTGCTGTGGACCCTACATGTGACCGATGTGGGCTGGCTCCATTAGCGTATGTGCTGGTCGTGTTCAAATCTGTACACTTTCGGGAATCCTGTCATTAAGACTTTCCCAGGTGGTCTCTGGGAACATAGCGAAGCCATCCTCGTTCATGGCGCTGTTTAGTGTGTCTCCGATGGATACCTCACTCGGCAGGTGGGATATAAACATGTGTGTGCCAGGAGACACTAACCCACCAACATACCAGGATGCCATGGCCCATGATCCAGTCCCCGGACCAGAAAAGTCCATCCTAGATGGGAAGAGATTAGATATACTTCGAGGGAGTGCACTGGGAAAGTGGGAATGAGACTTTGGCAGTCTTTTTTAAACTTTGTTGAGGATATGGACACGGACAGTAGGCCAGGAATAGGGATAGGAAACGTGTTCTGTTTTTTTTTTTTTGGGATATAATAGCAATAATAATAATAAAAATAAACTGAGCTAAATAAATGAAATGAAAATATAAATAAATTAATAAAAAAATGAAAAAATAAAGAAATAAACTAAAATAAAGACATGAAAGAATAAAATGAAGCAGAATTAAAAAAAGAATCGGTAAATAAAAAAAAAATAAAGAAAAAAATAAAAAGAAAACAGTAATAATAAAATATAGAAATAAAATAAAATCATAGATCTCCACTGTGGTACTGTGAATTCTGGTCGCTGAGGTTCAGTCAGGGTTGAGAGTAAACCAGACCGTCGTGCTCTTATCCTAACACAGTGGGATGTGTTAATGCATGGCATCCACCCCGAGACAGTAATCGCCCTCCGCTAGTCCAAACTGTTCAGCATCAAGGACACATACCAGTGAAGTACAGAACCTTCTAGATGAACCGTTCCCTCACTGATCATATGTGTGCTCTGCCGTCAGTAGCGTGTTTGTGGGGTGCCTGTAGATGTGAGGGGGAACTGTCGCACCTCAGCGAGGCTGAAACCGCGGTCGCTGTGATCCAGACCCTCGGCCACGAGGTGAGCTGACCGTTCCCTAGCAGAGTGGACTCCAAATATAGCAAACGGGGCAAAACAAAGGCTGCCGGGGGGAAAACTGGCATGCTCAACGGAGCGACAAACAGAGCCTCGCAATGAAATCCTCCCGACTCCAGGTACTTCAGAAGAAGAGGAGGAGGAGGAGGAGGAGGAGAGGCCACCTGCCTCGAGAGGCTCAGGAGCTTCTAGCAGCTAGTCACAAGAGACGTGTGCACATGGCACTGTGAACTCATGACTGAGCAATGAGCCAGCTTCGTCATGCCTAAGTAGCGTGAGCTACAGGTGTTAGCGCTTTCTGCTTGATTGCTCATTGGTCGCTTGGTCTCCCCCCGGTGGCCGGAGGTGGATCTGCAGACCCCCCGAGACCTTACAGTACACCATGACGTACGAAAAAGGCGAGCTGGAGAGTCGGCTGTATGAGTGAGCTTAGTGACATAGTGTTGATGGGATCGGGTCCATATCGTGTATCCACAGATACGCAGAGTTTGTGTACTGGTGCTGGTATCGGAACTGGAAAAGCTGGATCGGTGCATCCCTAGTGCCTACTGGCTCTTCGTTTGGGCTAGCCGCAGCCTTGCGTATGCTCTAGGCGCTAGCTCGCTGTTCATTCTTACAAATTCTGTTTATGGTTTTGTAAAATGTGTCCAGGATTCTCCGAATGCAGTTTGATCCTGATCCGCTCCCAGTCTGTCCTGGTTTTCTGGTGGGCGCACGGTCTGATCACTAAACTGCATGTTTGTCTGGCAGGAGGAAGACATGGAGGTGGAAGGAGTAGAGTTCAACACCCTGCGTGTCTTTATGCATGGTGTTCGGGTTGATGCTCTGGCATGGAGTCCAGAGTCCAGGTTGGACAAACTGCCCCAGGTTATCAGGTAGGCATGACTTTGTTTGTGAACTCTGTGAACCTGCAGGGTGTAGGGTCATTCTGATGTGGTGGTCTGTTCTACCGCAGGTTCTGCACAGCGGCAGCTGACAGGAAGCTGAAGCTGTTTACCTCAGACCTACAGGAGCGACATGAGGTTAAGGTAATCTCTTCTAGTTACTCAGAGTAGACCATGTATAATAATAATAATAATAATAATAATAATAATAATAATAAATAAATAAATATTATCCACCCATCGGGACACACAAACAACGGTATCTGGAATTATTGCCAATATTTGAGGAGAAAAAAAAAAAAAAAAAAAAAAAAAAAAAAATATATATATATATATATATATATATGTATATATATATATATATATATATGTTTCAATATATAAAATAAAATATATATTGATGTCAAAAAAGCAGAAATGGACAGTGAAAAAGTTTGTGAACCTATTGGAGTTCATGTAGATTAATGGATGGATTTTTTTATATTTATTTATTAACTCGTATTTTTTATTTAATATATATATATATTAAATATAATATATATATTTTTTTCTTTCATTTATTTATTTATTCATGTTTTATTTATTTATTGCATAATTTTATTTATTTTTTATTATTTACTATGTATTTATATGTTTATTTATTTATTTTATTTATTTTTTTTTTTTGTATTTTATTTGTTTTCTGATGTTCTAAATAGAAGGTTGGCGCCTTTGGTCATCTAAATGCGGTTCTACACTGTGCCCATTTCCACCCTAGGATGTGGTTCTAAGAATGAAATGGACCGTTTTCCCTTTTTCGGTGATCTCCTCCTCTGGCTGGTTTTCAGTGAGACGCTGTCCGCAATGGTCACACAGAACCACCGTGTGAAAACAGGCTAAATAAAATGAGCCTCAGTGTAAATAAGCTCCGCCCTCATACTGTTTAGTTAGCTATGCTAGTTACTTGGCGCTAATGCTAGTAGCTAACGTTCCCTGTACTAGCTACTGGCTCCATCTGGACACCAACACACAGTAGATTAGAGTTGATCCTCACTATGGAGCTCTCAGTTTAAGATGATCTGCTCCAACCGCCACACACGGATACAATCACACAGCATGGCTGCTCCTTACAGGCTGCTGTTGGGGTGGTGGTGCTAATACAGGTAGAGCTGCTCCTCCCTTCAGCTGCTCCAAACTGTCCAGAGAGGTTTGGGAAACTGTCCGGAGTGGAATGTGCAGACTGGGGGATTAAAGTTGTTCCGGGATCCTGTTAGAAATGTGGGAGCTGACGTTCCTGGTCTCCAGCTTGATTTGGGAATTTTCCGTTCCACCTTAAATGCTGCAGGCCATTCTAGCACCTGTAGAAGCTGCAGCATTTAAGGTGGAACGGAACATTGGATTAAGAAGTTGGTTGAAGAACTTCAGCCTTGTGTAAAGATGAACATCAACCATGTACCGCTGATGGTTGGGATCCTGAGAAGTGCGGACATCCCCTGTCCCAGCCGGGAACGCTGGATGTCTCCACAGAGTCCACCATGTTGGTTGTAGCTCCGTTGTGGTTGTGTATAAATGCTGTGGGTGTAAATATTAAGGAGCCGTAACAGTTTAGGGATCGGCCTGCTTTCCCGTCTCCTGGAAATGCAGGACTGGTACCGGTAAGGAGGAACCACACCAATCAGCTACTGATCTGTGCACCTCTGCATCTGCTCCACAAGGGGCTGGTGTGAGTGCAGGTTTCCAGTCCAACCGTGCGGAAGCACACCTGATCGGTTTTTGGAGACTGAGAGTGACTGAACAAACGAGTGGGATCAGGTTATTAAAGAGCCGCCGCCTCCCGACCCGGAGCGTTTCCTGGATTTCCTACGCTGCTGGAATTGAGGACAGATGAGACCGAACGTGCGCTTTCCAGTACACGTACAGTTGGAGAAAACAGAGCACGCATACCAGCACGAACAGCTCATCCCAGCTGTGAAGCATGGTGCAAGGAGCCTAATGGCATGGGGCTTCTTTGCTGCCTCAGGGCCTGGACGGCTTGCAGCCACTGAATGACCAAGCCCCTCCTCAGATGGATTTCAAGTTTTTCAATTTGGGTCTTTCAACACGGCAATCCGAAATGCTGGAGTACGTCAACAGCGGAGTGATCGAAACAGACAAAGCGAATGTTCTTATTTATTATGATTCAGCTCAAGCTGGGATCCCATTTACAGGAATCCAGATCATTCCAGATGGTGCACTAACGCTTTCTAGTAACTGTATTTTTCTTGGTAGGCAGTCAAAACATTCATTAGGCCGGAATCCCTTTAGCCATTTGTATATTGTTGCACAACGACGCTGGACTCGAGTTATTATTTATTTAGCAGAATAAATGAGTGTCTGCTGGCTAGAGAGCTGTCCAGAGCAGACCGAGTCCCAGATGGAAACCCGCATGTGACGGGCAGCACGGTGGGTAGCACTGGTGCCTCACAGGAACCGAGGCCTGGGTTCGATTCCCGCCCGGGCCGTCCAGAGTCACATGTCCTCCCTGTGTCTGTTCTCTTTTCCACCCAGTGCCAGTCCTCGTGCCAGAGCTGGTGCTGATTCCCAGGATCTACCGAGCCTGTTGGGAGCGGGCCCCCACTGCTTTGAGAGCCAAGCGATTGCGTACCAGGGTGTGGGCGGTCCTTAGTCCGGAAGCAGAAGCTGGACAATCCCTAAAAACAACATGGCGGCGCATCGTTTGTCTTCAGCAGGTCACTAACGGGTCATTGGTCAACTGTCATGGTGACGGCAGAGCTACGCCCCTCTTGCCACTTCCATTACGGATTCCGCGGTTCCAGACGAGCAAGTTCATGAGGCTGGGAGAGCACCGATATTGCCAGCCACGACGCAGTTTTTTGAGGTGGAAGGGTGCTTAACGGTTGGCACCAACACCATGTGGGTCCCCTTTTGGGCGCTCAGCCGCTGTTCCTTCCTTCCCCAGTTTATATGAAGCGTCTTTGTACATACACACCTGTAGTAAAATGACGTGTGGAAGAAAGTAGCAGATGTGGTTGGAATCTCTGGGGAGTTAGGTCAGCTAGCTGGGTTAGCCAGCATGCTAACCGGCCAATAAAGCTAGCTATGAGTGCAAGCCGATATGTGCTTTGGAAACTGGCTAGCTTTCCTGGACCCTGTACACGCCCACGTGCGACACTGCAAGCGCCCTTGAACACACCCACAAGAGACAACTTGGGGCAACGTAAGCCACTTGTGGTCTGCTAGTGTGAACACAGGGGAAAGCCAGACTAGCGCTGTGCGATTTTTAGATTTTAAGCCCGATCGGGTCGATTTTCAGCTTTCCCGGGGGAAGCGAGAGTGGAAGCGCTGTTCGCTTATCTGCCTGAGCGAGCTGTGATTGAGCAGACAGACGACCGGATGAGTTTCCGACACGTCAGAAGTATCGCTCGCCTGTCTCACAGCTTGAGCAGTTTCAGGAGCCGATCTCTCGAAGCCGCACCCCGGAACCACATACAAACAGTTCCCGCACACACAACCGCAGACTGAAGAGGCGAAATCTGCAGTTCCAGCATTCGGAAAGGCAAACTTCAGGGTAGGACCGTTAGCGAAGCTGTTGGAGCACAGTTGGTTTGTCAGGGACTGGGTTCCGAATGTCCCCCTCCTTCCTATGTGGCACGCTCAAGTTCTGGGCTCTAATCCAGAACCTCAGTCCAGTATGGAACTGTGTACCCGTGGCTGGATCCCACATGGCTGTGTATTAGACATACGATGCACTGCTGGCTGCAGGAGCCACTTATCCTACGTGGTGCACTATGTAGGGAGCAGGGAGCGATTTGGGATTCAGCCAGTGCTGCTGCTCAGTACGCAGCGTGTTGTTTTGGAGATCTGTCACGGCCGGCCGTGTTGGGCGACTGTACGGTACCCTCCTGTCGGTTCAAGTTTGTCCACAGTAGGCAGCGCGGGCTTGGAAGTGCTCTGTCTCTATACTGCAACTGTGCATATGTGTGTAATTTCCCTGTTTCCTCTGTTGCCTAGGTGATGGAGGGACACACCAGCTACATCAATCATGTAGTATTTGAGCCTACAGAAGGAAAGCAAATAGCATCGGTCAGCGACGATCACACTTGCAGGTCAGTCAAAGCCTATGCCTGTGCGCGCCCGTGCGCCCGATTGTGTTCTGTTCTCTGTTAATGGTGCAGAAAGTCCTGACCGCGTTTTCCAACGCGTAACCCGACCCTAAGCACAACACGCCCTCGCCGCTGCTCTGCGTAAGTGCGAACCGCCCGCCGGCCCCCGTTTCCCTCAGTAATTGGTTAAACGTGGAAATCCAATCAGCGACTGAGGCCTTTTTCCTCTCCTCGCCGACGGTTAACGAGTGCCTCGGCCGGGCCCGACTCAATCGGCTCCTGAGGTAACCGTGGTTTCCCGTTAGTCCAAGGTAACCTAAGCGAGCGCTCCAGGAGTCTCAGGGCTTCCCTTTTACGTCAGAGACGTGTAACCGACACACCTGGACGCCGCAGGGCTGCCAGCCGCTGCGGCCAAGGGGGCCAGGCGCTTTTCTGCAGCCCCCTACCACCCCCCTCCCAACTCCCTTTCCCGACCCGCCAAACCAGGAAATCTAAAAACCTCTAATGGCTTCAAGGTGGACGGGGACCAAAAAGAGAGCTCTCCCTTATAGAAAGCCGTTCGCAGCCACAGCATCGCGGCTGCGAGTGTGGAGTGCTGATCCAGGATTATGGTGATCTCGGCCATTAAAGTAGATGGTACATCAGCATTCTTGCTGCGCTCTGTGAATGCAGAACCAGATCCAGACTCTCTGGGTGTATGCCGCTCTGAAGTTTGGGGCGGTGTCTGTAACGTGCACTGCGCGCCCTTCCGGCGTTTTCCTGTGGGTTATAGGAGAGGATATGTTTTAGCTCCTGCATGTGGACGATAGGAGCTATAGGACCAGGTGTAGTTGGGACCTCAGTGGTCTAACTCAGCAGATGAGCTGCTGGTGGGCGTCTTCACCAGCCGGCAGGGAGGCAGGAACAGTAAGCAGTTTACGGCGTATGCAGGCTTTACGTCTTCACTAAATGATCCTAGTCGTGAGCTATCGATCGCGTCACGTTGCTGGACGTCGCTGAATATCCCTGTCTACGGTTTGCCAAAATGATGGCCGCCTCTCTCCGTATATCGCCATACGTTCCAGAAGTCCGCGTGTGAGCCGCATCAGCTCGGCCCGCTGCTTCCGTCCTTCCCGGGCTTTTATGATGTCTAGACCTGCCGCTCTGCTGCTACTTCGCCCTCCTTCGCTCTCTCGCCACGTGAGCAGCGCCACTGTCAGCGTGCAGCCGGCCACTGGCCCGGCCCCGTAGCGCTACGCTAATGTTTTGCTGCACTCATCACCCCGGGCGGAGCTGGAGACGCAGCCTCTGAACCCGAGCCCTCGGAGCTCCGCGCGCCTCCCCTGGCCGCTCTGTTGATGTTTGTGGAGGTTTCGGTCGGAGGTTGGGATGAAAGAGAGGAGTGTTGGTTTTTGTCCCGGTCGGGGGCGAGGGCCTTACGGCGAGTAGTTGGGATTTAATGGGCTTTGCCTCCTCTCCGGCCCAGCTAGGAGCTGGACAGGCTGAGCTCTCTGCTGAAAGCCTCTGATCCCTGGGACGAGACCTGCCCTGACTCGCAGTGCGATTCTCTGCTGCGCTCCAAAATGCACACCCCGATAGTATATCTAGCGTCTGATCAAGGGCGCTCGCCTCGCAATTAGTGCTGACTGGGATGCAGAAGTCAGCAGTTTGGGAGTTCTCAGAAGGCGATGGAGAGTGCTCCCTTTCTTGTGCCGCACAAACCGACATCGGTGTGTGTGTGTGCTGGTGGGGAGAGAGCAGAGGGGCTACAGGAGGCCTTCTAGAGGAGACATCCGCTGTGAGCCTCTTAGCCTCCCTCTCCTGTTGGGCCAGAGAAAACAGTAGAGTGCTCCATCTGCAGAAAGATTTAAATTCTGTCACGTTGAGAAAATATAGGACGCAGGAGGAAGAGCGTGAGAGAGAGGAGGAGAGTGGAAGAGAACGGGGAAGTAGTCGGCCCACACAAACTGCGCTTTCGGGGCGAGCAAGAGTGACCGGGCTCAGCTGATCCCGGTGGGGGGATCCTGCGAGGCCATGTGCTTCCCTTTGCTCGGGTGTAGCTTAGCTGCAGGTCCTGTCTGCGTAATTTGCCGTGAGATGCTCTCCGTCAGCACATTACATCAGATTTCTGCGTGCGCCTTTGTGGTAGGGTGTGGTCCTCATGCTGGGGTCCCTTTGAAGTTTGGTGCAGGTTTATTTCTGCCAGGGAATGCAGCACTCCCCGGTGCCACCTACAGGCGAGGAGCGGAAGTGCAGGTCGCTCGAGGGAATGCTGAGTTGACAGAGTTCATTCTTGGAGAGGAAGGCACACCTGATTAGTCCGGTTGCTGGTGGAAGCAGGAACTCTCGGCAGACGTACAGCCGTGCGATTTTGCCTTTTGTCACCTCCGGTATTGTTTTAAACCGGACAGATTAAAAGCCTTATCGTATGACTCAGGAAGGACGGGACACGGCCGCGATCCTGTACGTCTTCCTGACTCCTCTCGCCTACCTGCGGGTCACTATGTAAATATCGTCTTGTGCTCGGCTTGCTCTTTCCGGCATGGGAAAAGACGGAGGTACCGGTGCTTGTTTTCCCTTTCTTTGATCTGCCGCAACATCAAACCCGACCACGGCACCACATCAGGAGTCGCCCAGGCTTTATGCAATGCCTGCGCTGCTACGTCAGCACCTGCCCCCGTCTTGTTTGTGTACCCTGCCTCTTAAGCTCCTGACGGAGCATGGTTTGCTTTGTCCTCCCCCTCCCTGCCTCCCATCCCTCCCGCTTGGAGTGCACCGTTGGTTCGTCAGCGAGCAGTCTTGGCCAGCGGTTTTTGGTGTTGCGTGCGATGAGTCTCTCCCACTTGGCAAAGGCGTTGAGTACATGGGTTGCGACCATTGTTTGTGTGGTCTGAAACCTCACTCGCACTCGCTGGAGGAGAGGGTCTGTTTGGGACAGGCGAACCCTCGGAGCTGTGAACTTGCGAGCATGAATAACTGGCAGGAGGCTTGGGCCGAACCACAGAACGGGAGGGGTCGTCGATCTCCGCCTTGCCCACCTTGATGAGTCTTCTGCATTCACGTAGGAGTCCGCCAGACGTTTGAGGGAGATGGGTAAGGGGGGCTTCTTCACACGAAGCCTTCTCGATGACCTCATCAGTCAGCATCCTAGAATCGTTCCCAATCACGCAGTCGCCCCCCCCCCCCAACCCCCCGTTTCTGTATTTTCTACTGTGCTGCGCTTTCTGAATTCCCAGAAACCCCTGCAGCAACCTCATCCCATTCGGGGAACTTGTGGCTCCGTTCGCTCGGGCCGCTCTTGATGTGGTAAACCGAGGATCCTACTCTCAGGAACAACCATCTTCTCTGTCCAAGTGATTTATTACATCCTCGTGCAAGGCCTCTCGCTGTATCTGCCCTCGCCGTGGCCAGGCTGTCTCCGTGGCTTTGCGAGAGGCCAGATTAAAGAGCGAGAAAGCCTCTTTTCCTAGGAAGGGAAGCCTGGGAAGCTCCGACGGTCCCTATCCTCTCTTGGATAACGGACGGACTGCAGAGACCAGGATTTATGACCTGCAAGAAGGACCTGTCCTTTCGGAGAGTGCCAGCATCTCGGTTTCATCTCGGTTTCATCACCAGGTCCCTAGCGTTGGGGGTGGGCTAGCGTTGGGAACGATTCCCGTAGAGCTTGAACACTGATTCCCTCCACTCTCACCCCAACATGCACGGATCGCTCAGAGTTAGTGGTCCATTTGGAGGCTCACCTTGTACTTTCGTATTTAAGGGTCTGCATTTGGAATCGTTTAATCGGAAGGGGGCCGACGGGACAGACCACTGAACGTTATATCCGCGACGTGGGGGGCATTAGAGCGCCGCATGGCTATTTTTGGACGCATGCACGTCAGCCCCCTTCTTCTTGCGGGCTTAATTGGGTGCCTATTAGGAGCCTGTTTCTGACAGCGCAGCTTTTTTTTTTTTTTGACCTCATTTGATTTGTTTTTGCTTTCGGGCTTCCTGTGTGTTTGGGAGCCGAAATGGAATTAGAGCGCGCGGATGGCGTAATATCCCGGTCCTGGCTTCTTTTATTTCCTGCTTCTGGCTGGTGGCCCACTTCCTCCTCTCTGACCGTGACCTCTCGTTTTTGCGTCACTGGTTGTTTTGGAATTTTCGGTGGGCTCGTTCCATGCCTACTGTACCCAGAGCTACTTTTTATTTCCGGTCAGTGCTCACAGAGAGCAGCTCCACATCCAGCCCCTCCGTGTATCTTGCTTGGACGGGGTCTTTTCGTCGCTTCGGGTTCATGAAGTTGAGAAGTGGAGCTTCTTGAACGTTTCATCTAAATGCAACCGGGGTTTTTTTTGTTTTTTTTTTTAAACCTTAAAAATGTCTGTTTCAAAGCTGTCAGCCTCCCAGTGAGGTGATTTATGTCTTAAGATAACGTACATAGTAAATAAATGCCAAAGGTTTTTTTTTTTTGTTGTTTTTTAAAGCTGAAAGAATTCTAGATTTCCCCACCACGTCTCCCACAACATGCACTCTTTCCAAATCAATTTTTAATCTCATAAATACACTGAGGAGGACGTTCGGACAGTATATTCTCATGGACTGGCAGCTTGAGAGCAGATTATTTCTGGAAGTTGACACCTAGCACGCATGCCCCCTTAACCTCTATTGACCATTTTAAGCTATAGAAGACACAAACGTACAGTGACTCTTCTTACATACCGAAAGTGTACACCGCTCTCCTATAAAATTAGCCTCTCCGCTAGCAGCAAGGCCTACGACACAGTCCCGGTAGACACGGCAGGTTGTGTTAAGGTCAGAATGAATGTTGGTAATGCTTCTGGTTGAGTGTAGTTAGGCACTGTGTTCTTAGTTGGTCCAGGTCGCCGGTTACTGGGGATGCACCGATCCGATATTAGGATCGGATATCAGCTCCGATATTATTCAGTTGGCTGGATCGGGTATCGGATAATTAGGCCGTTGGGCGATCCCCGTTCTTATTCGTTTGCGATGTGTGCTATACCGTCAGTAGCACGTTTGCGGGGTGCCTGTAGGTGAACTGTCGCACCTCAGTGAGGCTCGAACCGTCACGTCGAGGTGCGCTGAGAGTTCCCCAGCAGAGTGGGCTCCCAGTGTGCAGAGGAACGACTTACTAACGGGGAACAAGGAAGGTTAACTGGCGTGTTCAGCGGAGCAAAACGAAAAGGAGCCCCCTCCCCCACAGTACTTCAGTGGTGCAAGTGCGCTCTGAAGAGGGGCTGGCACTCTTCCGCTTCAGTAGCGTGAGCTGGAGGTGTTAGCGTTTGCCGCTTGATTGCTCGTTGCTCGCCCTTTGTCTCCCCCGAGTGGTCAAAGGTGGATCTGCAGGAACCAGAGACCTTACAGAAGACTTGACGTACGAACAGGCACCACAACATGGAGCCAGAGAGTCAGCTGTATGAGTGAGCTTAGTGACGTAGTGTTGATGTCAGTCCCAGGGCCGTACGGGGCTCCAACATGGTGAGGTATACGGTTTGTTCATTCAGAAATGGTATGGGATCCAGATCGTGTATCCGCAGACGTACAGTGTTTAGTATCGTGCTGATATCGGAACTGGAAAAGCTGGATCGGTGCATCCCTAGAAATGGCCACAGTTTAACGCTTCCTTGTGTTTGGTAATCGGCTGTTTGGCTTAAGTTCCATGTCCTCTGTGTTGGAGTTCCGGTTCAATCTCAGCGCCAGGAAAGCCCGCAGTAGGTTGTGCCGCCTCTGGCAATGTCCGCATATCGTGATAACGATAAAACTACGATTTGTCCCAGCATGAATCTGGTACGCTGCCGCTTGATTCTCTGACGTTTCTGTCTTTGCTCATATTTAGGTTTTATGAACCAGACACAAAGCAGTTTGTATGTTATTGCAGCTGGTCAGATTTCATCAGTGTAAACTTTCCAGTATGATCAATATAGCCTCACTGACATGAGGGTTTCTCTCCGGCAGGGTTTGGGACTTGGAGGGCAACGAAACGGTCTCCTTTCGACTGTGGTCTCCAGGTGTCAGTGTGTGCTGGCACCCAGAGGAGGTCTTTAAGGTGAGTTACATTCAGAACAAGGTAAAAATTACGGTATGTGCCCACTGCACGCTAATTGATCCTCCGCCATTCGTTCTCAAAGGATATTAAGTAGCAGGAAAGGTGCGGAAGGAGGTGTGGGATAGCAGGAGGCGCAAACATGACTCGCGGTGCAGTGAGAAAAGTTGAACTGGCAGCTGCGCCTAGCTGACCAATCAGGAAAAGACATATTCTGCTGTCTGGGCACAACCTACATACAGTGGGATTCGCGCGATAAGGGAGGGGGCGGTCACTGTAACAGGAAGAGGAGGAGGATTCTGCCAGGTTACTGAGTGGGGGTGTGTAGGGTTGTCTGGGGTCCGAGACGTAGTCGTGCGCTTTCACGGATTGCGATGGCTTCCGGGGGGGGGGGGGGGGATCTTACAGTCCTTACACCAATTACGACACACAAAGTTTGGTGGCAGTGGCCTCTAATGCTAGCTAGCTACAG